>JACEEZ010010736.1:32954-37933 GCA_016584305.1 Chionoecetes opilio | reverse complement strand
GATCCCCTCCAGAATGTGCATCATAACACTCGAGGTAGTCGTGACCAAGCCAGAGCAAGACCCGAGCAAGCCCAGAGAATGGACACTTTCACTGCCAGCTTTCAACACGTTTTATTTTTAGATAAGAAAAAAAGAAAACAAGAGAAAAAAAAAACCTATGGTAATGTCTTTCTGGCTGACTACTAAATTTCATTAGAAAAAATAACTAGCCTAATACTTTCCATTATCATAAAAAATTACAAAGTGGTGAATTTTACTTTCCATCCTTATTTATTATGTACACTACACAATGATTTCCTTTGTAATCTGAGAAAATAAAATAAACTAGGCACTTACTGAACCCAAGAAAATCTTATTCTAAACCAGGTACCAAAAGATCCTCGCCTCGCAGGACTTCCTCTCAAGGTTTCTGTTGCTGTAAAACTTATTTCTCATGTTTTCTCAAGATAACTTTTATTAATTCCTCAGTTGGTTTTCATATCAAAAATAAAATAAAATACCCACACAATTTACTATTATCTAAAATGAGAGGAAAAACAATGTTCACTGTTCCTTTAAATATAATAAACAACCCATAAATATAATGCAGATAAAGTGGAGAGGTGTGTGTGTGTGTGTGTGTGTGTGTGTGTGTGTGTGTGTGTGTGTGTGTGTGTGTGTGTGTGTGTGTAAGAAATCATTACCGAATACTGAGGACACAATCATAGGTTGAGCAATATCTATGAATAAAAAATCATGAAAAATAAGTTTTATATCTCAAGATTGGCAGAAACAATCTTATTCCACTTTCCCCGCTAAACTGTGAGGAATGGTAGTGGTGATGGTGATGATGGTGATGGTAATGACTGGACATGGTGGTGACATGGGTATGAGGACAGAGGTATGTAATGCCCATTATTCGGGAGATGATAGTATGAGAATTATTATTATAAAATTCCCGAGTTATGTCTTGTAAGTAATTCTTTTTTTTTCAGTTTCACATATGACTCATCGTATTTCTTTCTTTCCGCCATCTTTTCTCAACATTTGGCCGTCCTAGACGCCATTTTGTTCTATCTTCTTTCGTGCTCCCACCCGTCACTTTTTTCTTCCTTCCAATCCCCCCCCCCCCCGATATGCCGTATGCGAGACACAATCCGTAGGATAATTATTCTGCGATCAGTGATAACTAATGATGTCAGTTCTTTTTATCTTTTGCCAGCCATCTGGTCAGACCAAGGAACTCTCCCAGAGTCTTAACGTCCTTCAAAATAATCCCTATCGTTATCGGTTATGGTCATATATGGGCGTTGTAGTAAGGATCCCCGCTAAAATTAAAGCCCACCAAAAATCTAAGCAAGACTTCAATACCACCTCGCTCTGAAACAGGTGTTCGGATTGTCGATATTACATGTAAAACCAACCTTCGTGAACATTAGATCAGATATTAAATTCTTCTACATCAAAGTAACTGGTTGGTATTAGGGGCGGCCTCTTCGGGGCTACGCGAGTTTTCATTACTTAAATAGTTAGTCCTGGATTATAATTTGTTCATTTAAGGTCACCAGCAGGCTTTCCAAACAAGTTCTTTTTTTCTTGGCGCGGAAGTCCGTAGGGCACCGCAGTCTTCCCTCTCCACTCTTCAAGGTAAGATATCCGCCCGAGCTCCGGTGGTTTTTCTCCCTTAGTGTATTACAATCTATATATTTCTATATAAATATATAGGTACAGTTCGGTGTCACTAAGGCATAGATGTTCCGCCCATCCTTATAAGTGTTATTAAAGAGTCTTCCCTCTCCACTCTTCAAGGCCGTCCGTGTCGCCTTCAGAAAGCCACATGGTTTTACTGTAACACACACACGACACTGTCTCGCCATATTCTTTCTCTACTAGATACCTATCTTCCATGTGTGATTTATAAATATTAAGTATTATGTTACCTAGTGTAGGGCAATGCACTGAATAGAAATTCTAGTGAAGGAGGTTTATGCTCAGAAGAGCTTTATCTCATCACTAAGGAAGATTCCTAGGTCAGAGCGTGAAGTCGCATTTCTTATGTCAGAGTAGAGTTTTCTCGATATAGTGTTAACCCTTATATGCTGAAGATGATCTCAAGTGAGAGACTTACCATGTTTACAAAATAAATAGGATTTCATTTACAAATATAGTTCTTGTGTTATTATGAAAACCCAGGTGATTATTCTGAGTTAGGAAAATAATTCCCCACACTTCCAAAAGAGTTCCGCCTTTACTAGGTATAACCCCTAGTACCGACCACGACTACCAAGATCAATCTAGTATTAATATTAATCTAACGTGCCCCGGGAGTAATCATAGCGAAATACTCGCCAGGGCTGGTGGCAGCTAATCCCTAACCTAAAACTTATTATCCCTCCCCTTAAGTATACCCCCTTGTTCAGTACTCTCCGTAGTGAGAAGTGGTCACACTACAATCAGATAGTGAAGTCAGAAGACTAAGTTAAATCCTCCCGTCAAGTTGTAATCATTTATCAAATCATCCCCAAATAATATCATTCAAGTAACGTTGACGAGTTATAATACCCCAGACCAGTTACCCCAAATTTCCGTCAACACAGGTATATCTTAGAGCATTCGGAGAAACAAAATATGAGGGATGATAAGTATGAATTCGCCGCTTGATATGCAGCTCAGTTTTTATCAACAGAAAAGTGGGAATAAGACCTTATCATAAAAAATTAGCAAAGTGGTGATTTTACTTTCCATTCTATATTTAATTATGTACACTTACACATGATTTCCTTTGTATCTTATAAAATAAAATAAACCTAGGCATCTTACTGAACCTAAAGAAATCTTATTCTGCACCAGGTACCAAAGATCCTCGCTCTCGCAGGACTTCCTCTCAAGGTGTCCTGTTGCTGTAAACTTATTTCTCATGTTTTCGCTCAAGATAACTTTATTAATTCCTCAGTTGGTTTTCATATCAAAAGACAAACTAACAAACCCACCAATTTCCTATTAATCTAAAATGATACAGGAAAAACAATGTTCATTATTCCTTTAATATAATAAACACACCCATTAAATATAATGCAGATAAGTGGAGAGGTGTGTGTGTAAGAAATCATTCCGGAATAATGAGGACATAAATCATAGGTTGAGCATATCTATGATAAAAAATCATGAAAAATAAGTTTTAATATCTCAGATTGGCAGAACAATTTCCTTATTCACTTTCCCGCTAAACCTTTGAATGAATGGTAGTGGTGATTGGTGGTGATGTGATGGTAATGACTGGACATGGTGGTGACTGGGATATGAGGCTAGGTATGACAGAGGTATAAATCTTAGAGACAATTCGGTAGAAGACAAGACTATGATGTGATTAAGTATAATCTCGCGACAGCTTGATATCAGCTCATTTTTTAGTCACAGAAAGTGGGAATAAGACCTTTTTTGTATTTGTCAGAGACTGAGGGCGAGTGGTGATGTGTGTGGTGACTGTGTGGCATTACTTTGTGGTGGGCGGGTTGTGGCTGTGCGGCGACATGAGGCCCGAGAGGAAGTGCGGGGCGGGCAGGTTGCCTTGAGGAAGAAAATTCTTGTACATTCCCAAGCTGCTGAGCGCGTCGGGGGAGAGACCCGAGAGGCCGGGGAGGCCCAGGGAGCCGAGCTGAAGGTGTGCCTGCGCCATGTGGTGTATGGTGTTGCCGCTGGTGGTGGGGAGGGTGTTGGGGATGGTGGTGGGGATGAGGGAGTGCGGCAACATGCTGTAGTAGGCCGCCAGGGGTGGGGGGTGGAGGTTGGGGTGAGAGGGAGTGGGAGATTTGGGGGTGTTTTGTTGGGGTCCCATAAAGGGGAATCCTGGAGAGGTAATTATGACCGCCCTCCCCGCTCACTGTCCCTTCTTTCAGCAATTTCGACGGTACGGGAAAGTAATGGCCGGGGTCTAAAGACGGAGCCTCCGGGGGTTAAGCCAGGCCGTGTGCCGCGGACACCCCGGAAGCCGCCGCCTGCGCTGCCGCCGCCGCAGGGTTTTTGCTTGGTGAGTGGCGGGCCGTGGGGTCGGAGGACTTGATGGAGACGTGGGGCGGCGGGACGCGGCCGGCGTTACATGTTTACTGGTGCCGGGTTTGGCCACGGACGACACGGTGATGTCTCGTCTCGTGGACAGGTCTAAGAGTTCTATTTCCGGCCTCTCCGTTTTAGACGACCTTCCGTTTCTGTTGGTCGACGCACGACTGAGATCCAGGATTTCTATTTCCGGACTGTTGCTCTTACTGTCTTTACACAAGTCTCTCATGTCGGCGGTGGGCTTGCCGTACATGTGTTTGGACTGGTGGTAAACCGACGGCGATTGGAAGACGCGCGGAGGTTCGGGGTGGATGGGGTCGCGCGGGGACTTGTTGACAGGAGAGCTTCTGGTGGGCGGGGGCGGGGAAGTGCTGGTCCTTAGGCAGGACTGAGCAACGTGCTGATGAGTCTTATTACTCTGTGCGGCCGGGAGCAGACAGCTTTGTCGTAGAGTCTTAACAGGGTCATTTGTCTGAGTGTACTTCCGCTGGCACTAGTCCCGGGACGGCGGCATGTGGCATTGATGGACGGTGGTGTTAGTGTTCATGAATGACGGCGAGGGCGCCCGCTGTCCCTTCCCGCGCGCACCGTTGAAGGACCGAGAGTGGTCCCGTAGCGCATCCTCTTGGCCGGGCCGGCTCTGTAACGGCCGGGCTCGTTACCTTTATGTTGTACCTAGGGTTAGACGACAGTTAAGTGCCCGCTATTTTGTCTGGTATAGGAAGGCTGTTTATAAGTAGGTGAGTAGAGAATGAGGCTTAATATTTAATAAGGAGCTTTCTTTAACATCCATGGTGAATATAGACTCCTGAAAGATAGACATGAGGAATGAAACAGTGCACTGGTGTGCGCTGTATGAATCAGAAAGGTACTGTAGTTATAAGGCATTAAAGTGCCTGTGTGCCTGTATGAAAAGAAAGGTACTGTAGTTATAAGGCATTAAA
>JACEEZ010010736.1:25454-27954 GCA_016584305.1 Chionoecetes opilio | reverse complement strand
TAGCGTCTCCGACTGGCGTTCTCGGTGACCCGAGTTCGATCCCCGAAGAAAACCAAAATCTTTCTGCACCGTCAAGTGGCCTAAGAACACCCACATGCTGCCCATTAATTCTACCTTAGATTGCGAGTGCATGGGAGGACACAGGGGGGCGGCATGAGTCTCTAATCACAGGCGTCACTATAAAAATTCTGCCTGCACCACCACGGGCGAGGGCCAACTTTCACAGCCCTCAAGTGTGCCTCCAGGGCCTGCCATCCCAGCCCTGGAGCTCACTGCCTATATACAGTAACAGAAAACTCAGAGTACTTACAGACAGACGGTACTAATGGCTGGTGTGGTGTGCTGCCTGCCTTATATCCTAAAATGATGCATAAAAAAACAACAACAACAACATACATACAATTCACACACACACACACAGCTAGGTAAACACACACCTCTCTGCAATCTTGGCGAGGTCTTGCAGCGCCGACATGCCCAGCGTGGTTTTGAGTCCCTCGAAGGCCATGAGGTCGGCCAGCTGCAGCCCGGGAGGTATTGACGCCAGGCTCGGGTCCAGCATGTCCGGCAGGCCCTCGGGTATGCCCATGCCCATACCCATACCCATGTTCATGCCCATGCCCAGGGAGCGGGGTATGGGCGTGATGGTGATTTCCAGCCGCTTGGCCAGATCGTGCGGGATGCTGTTCACTTCTTTCTTGGTGTGAATCTTGGGAACCTGAAGGAGAAGGATTGCATGATTATTAAGGAGACAAAAGGATGGAANAATGGGTGTTGTTGTGTCGTGGACAACAGGTGTTGTTGTGACGTGGACAATGGGTGTTGTTGTGTCACCGCCAATAGTTGTTGTTGTGTCGTGGACAACAGGTGTTGTTGTGTCGTGAACAACAGGTAATTTTGTGTCGCCGCCAATAGTTGTTGTTGTGTCGTGGACAACAGGTGTTGTTGTGTCGTGAACAACAGGTCTTTTTATGTCGCCGCCAATAGTTGTTGTTGTGTCGTGGACAACAGGTGTTGTTGTGTCGCCGCCAACAGTTGTTGTCGTGTCGTGGACAACGGGTGTTGTTGTGTCGCCGCCAATAGTTGTTGTCGTGTCGTGGACAACGGGTGTTGTTGTGTCGCCGCCAATAGTTGTTGTTGTGTCGTGGACAACAGGTGTTGTTGTGTCGCCGCCAATAGTTTTTGTCGTGTCGTGGTTAACAGGTGTTGTTGTGTCGCCGCCAATAGTTGTTGTTGTGTCGTGGACAACAGGTGTTGTTTCGTGGACAACAGGTGTTGTTGTGTCGCCGCCAATAGTTATTGTTGTGTCGTGGACAACAGGTGTTGTTGTGTCGCCGCCAATAGTTGTTGTTGTGTCGTGGACAACAGGTGTTGTCGTGTCGTGGACAACGTGTGTTGTTGTGTCGTGGACAACGGGTGTTGTTGTGTCGCCGCCAATAGTTGTTGTCGTGTCTTCACTTTGGGTTGTGGTAGTTTTCAAACGTTCAGTTGATGTTGTAGCAGGAGAAGTGGCAGGTTTATTGACTATGTTGAATAATTCTCCAAATAGGTCTTCTACTTTCCTCAGCTCTGTCTCTATATTCTTTCGAATATCATCGTCTGAAACCATAGGGTGAATTTTTATTATTTTTATTTCTTAAAATTATTATGATCAAACATCAAATGAATTTGATGAGTTTTACAGTTAATTAAGAGTGCAACAAATATTTGTACACCTTTAAAAGTTTACTTGAACGTATCCATGTGCCAATGGTAATGATACGCTGTTCTGTACTTTTCACTGTGCTAAATATCACATGCTCTGACCCTAAAATAATATAAATATGTAATTTTAGCCTTATTTCCTAACGATAAACGCTGTAGACATATAGCATATAGTTTGTATTGTATTTGTATTTGTATAGCATTCAAATATTAAAAGTGAAGTATCTATGTGTCCACTATAAACAAAAAAGCACATCCTTACCTTTAGGTACAGTCTAAGAAAAAGTCGTGTCCCGGTTTTGTCCGAATATGAAATGTAACTCGTGAAACATTATGAAAACCCTAACGCAGTTACATGCTCGTGGTTAGCAAGCCTGAATCCCTTAAGCTACTGTTCAGATAAGTGTTCAAAGCTTCATATCTGCCGCCGATGAGACAATGTCTATAACAAACCAAGGATATTTCAAAGGTTCAATAGATATACTGCGTTAAGGTTTCATATTATTCGATGTGGAATGCGAGGTATATTCGGCCCAGCAATGATCGCTAGGACATTTCATCTTTACACCTGAGCCATTGAAGGCCACACACATCACCACCGGCAGGAGTATGGAGAGAGTTAAGTCACATGCATGAATATAAATAAAAAAAATATACATATAGAAAATATTAAAAAATCAAGAAAAATTGCTTCAAAATTCAATAATATATTTGGATCATAATAAGACCAAATTCCATTTTAATCTATGCAAAAATTTAAAGAAAAATTGCGTCAAAATTCCCGAGTATATTTGGA
>JACEEZ010010736.1:7954-20454 GCA_016584305.1 Chionoecetes opilio | reverse complement strand
CACGGTTGCACCAGGCTGAAAGGAAAAGTGGGGGGACTACTTTAGGCGCAGAGAAAACTTCTAACCCCTCAAAACTGGATCATCAGGGAGCTTCATCAGTCAAAAGACCCGCTCTCCATCTTTATGAGTTTCACTGAAAATTGCCCCAGAAAAAAACCCTTTCCCATTGGGGAACGTGACCCGCCAGTACCAAAGACATAAAAAAAATTACGGGGGGAAAACAAATGCTAAAAACTTGACCCCTCCCGGTCAGATAACCCGTCCAGCGACGTACTTGACATGTCCACAGAATCAAAGACCAGGTGGTTTCTGAGATGAAAACCCCCCTTGGAAATATTTTCTCCCATTTGGATGAAACGACAGCGTGGTAACGGGGCTCTTGCGGCTTTCACGAGGTACATCAAAGTAAAAATTTTTAAGGAAGAATTTTTTTTTTGTCATCCTTTTAAGCTTCAACTACGGAGAGAATATTTGAATTTTCAATTCTTTCTTTAAATCTGGGGGGACTAGAGGGAAAAATTTTTTGGGTGCACAACAATGGAGCCCTGCCAGCTAGGCAGTCAGTCAGGATTTAAGACAAGAATTACAGTTTTAACAGAAAGGCCCAAAACAAAAAGACGCAGAACACGGGCAAGCTTTAGCATCCAAGACAACCCCTATGAGCTGAAGAGGTGCTTGATCCCACAGTAAAAGATGGTCAATTCGTAAAGTCAAGGCTTAAATTTACAGATTATTTAGATTCTCTTTTTCAGATTTAGTTTCCGGTCAAAAAATTTTTTGTCCCACACAGAGTTTCGTGGTTATTCGTGGAAATGTTGTAAAGGAAGTTTTTGAGCGCAGAAAGAACGCAAGATTTATCTAGCCGTAAAAACAGGAAGGAATCTCAGATTTATCAGCAAACTGAATGACAAAAGGGATTATTTACCTTGCCTATTGTTGACATATTACAGCCTAAATATTCTAAAATCTTTGCAAGGAGCTGTGGCTGTCACTGACGTTTTTGAAAAATTGAAGGTTTTTAATGAAACTAAACGGGGGAGAAAAAGTGGGGAAAAGGAAATTTTGACATTTTGAAAACACTGTGAAGACGGACACTCTACTGAGATAAATGGCAAATTTAATGTGGAGCATTTTTCCCTCCTGCAAAATAAATTAAAGAGATTTTTCCCGATGTGTTAAATTTATTTTAAAGCAAAATTAGAGACCTTTCCATACAGAAGTTGCTTCTGTTAAGTTCTTTCAGAAGAGTTTTTTACTTCGTGAATGACTCCAGTGTTTGTGATCTCTTGAGAAAAAATCTTTTTTAGGTTCTGGTGTGAAATAAAAAAGGCTACCCACATTCGAGAGGAGCCTTTTCGTCTCTGTTACTTTTCCCATCAACTTTTTTGTTGTAAAACGGGGTTTTTCCGCTTACTGGTCAAAAAATTAAAACTAAATCTCGACTGAAGGGAACCCGACCTTCGATGTATTTTAGCTAAAACTGCTCCTGGCTGACTAACTAGTTGAGGAAAAGCATTCCAGCCATCTCTTTAATTTCCCCTTTACAGCGTTTAAATGAAACTAGTCGTAGGTTTTTTTTCCAGCTTTTCCTTAACTGGTAATGGTTAGGCCCAAACGGTTATTTTATTTAATCACTTAAGTTTTTAAAAAATCCCAAAGGGGAAGTTTTCTGGGGTTTTTTTTCCCCCTATCAAAAAGGGAAAGGGGGTACATGGCTGACATAAACAATCCCCAAAAGGGTTTCTATGGAAAAAAAGGTTGAAACCCCTGATCTAAAAGGGTTTTCGTCTGCCTGCAATATTGTTTAAATCTTCAACATCTGGGGACGTAAACATCTAGGGTTTCGGTTGATTGATTATTTTTTAAGGCCCGCAACAGGGGTTTTTTGACGCCTGACATAAGAACTGAAAAGTAAAACTAAAAAAAAAAAATTTTAAAGATAGAATAAATATTTTAAAATAACGAAATACATAAAAAAAAAACAGAGTACTTAAAAACAATAATAATTTAATATTAAAACATCAAATTTGCTGAAAAGGGCCAGCCTTCAATAAAGGGATGGATTTCAGCCCCGGAGAAAAAAAACCCCTCTCTCCCAATGCCGGGGGAGAGACGGTAACCCCGTCCCCCCCGCGACCCGGGAAAAAATTTTGCAAACGAGGTCCCCAAGATGGGCCTGACCAGCAATGCCGCCACATTTAAAGGGGGAAAAAACAATCATCACGTAAGGGGGGTGGCCCCCCTCCATGAGGAACCCATATATATAAGTGTGACCAATACGCAATCGTGCCAAGGCAGTCCCCCTTTCCCCGGGAAGAGACCGCGTGCCCCAGCCCCGTATTTGGCGGATGGTGCGTAGTTTTTTTTGCCCATGTAACCCAACTTTCCTCCCCAACTGTTGGAACTGACTATGGTTTCCCGAGGCGGGTCCGTAGCCGGCACTAAAAAAAAAAAAAAATTGAAGACGGTCTTCTAGCTGCAGCTTATGCCAAGGCCAGCCCTCTTTCCCGGCAACCCCTACATGTCCCGGTACCCAACAAAGCTGACCGCCCGGCCCTGCCTCTTGAGCAGAAAAGCCTTCCAGGAGGCTTTTGACAGGGGGGGAGATTTTAAAATTACATAGGATTGAAGAGCACTACAAAAAACCACAAAAAAATTGAAAAAAAAACACCCGGAAGGGGTAAAAAAAATCATGAGAGCATATAAATAGCATTTATTTCGTCTTAAAACCCCGATAAAAAACTGGGGGGGTGACGTATGTTAAACGTGGGAAAACGAAAAACCGTTCCAAAATCCTTGTTTTGATTTTAACCATCAGTAAGAAGGGACAAAACCTGGGGTGAAAATGGTTTAAAAAATGGGAAGTCAGTGGGATTTGACCCGAACGAAGGGGCAAAAATTTGGGGGGCGGGGACCGACGGCGTTAGGCCTATGGGGCAATCCGTTAAAGAGGGAAGGGTAGGTCTCTATAATAGCTGTCAAACGGGAAAAAAAGGGGTTTTGGAAGTTTTCCGCCCCCTGGTAAAATTGGTCCGAACACAAGGGGCACAGCAGGGGAAGTATTGATAGGGAGGGTTGGAGGGATACCAAAATCTTAACAGGGGACTGGCGTTGAAGATTAATGGGAGGACACCACCCACCCAAAAGATTGGGAGGGGAGACCCGAACGCCCCGGTTGCCAGACGGGCACCCGCTGATGTACCAATCCACATCCCCAGTCGGGGGTTTTGGGGAGAGGAGGACACTTCACATCCATATTTAAGCTTCGAAAGGATAAGGAGCGGGGAAGATAGAGGAGGGAGCCGATCAGCCCCCAGCGGTGTGCGAGAGGACTTTCAGTAGATCCGGTCGGAACAGTCAGTTTGAGAGCAGAAGGTGAGGGAAAGTCAGTCTATTTTCAAAAAATTTGTTTCCCAAAAACCGGGTCTCTTCCCCCCATGGTATTCTCTTACCCAAAAATACAGGTCTGGGTCGGGATGAATCCAGGGTTCTGCAAAAATGAACCGCTACAGTTTTCTTGGGGAAACCGGAACCCCGATTCGTCGTCCATTCACAAACTTTTTCAAAAGCAAATTTTAAGTCTTTCTGCAACCGAATCCTGGAAGCAGCAAAAGAGATTTAAAATCCACTATAATGTACTAACAATCCCTCCCGGGAGACATAACAATACCATTTATGGCCACAGCGAACAGAGCACACTAAACCTGCCTTGGGGAGCCACCGGGGGCAGGTGTTCAGAAAAAAGATGTTACCAACCCCGAATCTAAGGACCCGGTTTGGGTGGAAAAAATCTGGAGGGGAACAAGGCAAAAAGACCTCTTAGCCCAAACTCATACCGGGGCTGCAAAATACCCTGTCTCCGCGTGTCGTAAGCCTTTCAAGGTCGAAAAGAGGTCCATGGGGTTGTCGAGAGCAAAGCCCCGATATGGGTACCTTAAGGAAATAAGCGTTCCGTAGTGAGTGATGCTTACGAATCCCCACTGAAACGGGAGAAAAAAGTTTTCCCGTTTCCAAAAACCATATAAGTCATATTTATTATTTTTTTTGAAAAAACTTACAAAAAATGAAGTTAGGGATATGGGGCGGAATTTGTCGGAGTGATGGTCCTTCCCAGGCTTTGGGGTCGGGTCACCACCGCCACACCCCCGTACTTTGGGGGGTTCCTTCAATCCAATTCTATTATAGAGCTCAAAAGAAATCTAGAGCCTCACTCTGTGACAGAGCATCGAATGGTTTCATCTTGGGCCCGGGGGGGTGTCACGCAAAAATTCATGGCTTTTACAAAGCTAAAGTGTAAAAAGAACATTGTAAGATTCCCCCCCTTAGATGAAAAATCTAGCCTCTCTGTTTCCCGTCGCCCCGGCTTTCCCTAGCACTTGGAGACGCAAGGTCTGTCTGCGCCACGACACAAAAAGGGAAGCAAATTCCCCTGCTACAGTCAAAAGGGATCTGCCATAGGGTCCCCATTAAACGATAGAACTGGAGGGGGGATGGTTTAAATTTCCCCCCCATTTTCTCACTCTTGCCCAAAACCCCCGGGCACCCGGGGGAGAGGGGGCGTTGTACTTATAAAGCCCCCAAGGGAGGAGAGCCTCTTTCTACCGCGGTATTAGCTCTTTATCTGTGAAAAAATATTTTTAGGGGAGAATTTGGCCCGATATGTATTTCGCCCCCAGCACGGCGGGGAGTGATCCCGCTGCCCCTACGTCCTGATTCCACCCGGAACAGGCCGGGGAGAGAAAAACCAGAAGTGCGGGGGGTGCTCAGCGAGGGGGCAAAATGGATTTGAGACACAAAGAATTTTCGGCCTCATTTTTGTTGGAAAGTCATTATATGAGTTCAAAAACAAAGCCTTTTTTAAAACCCTCCCCGTCTGCACGAAGGGGCACCCTTTTTGGGGGACATCGGAAGGGGCGATGACACTGCTTTTAAAAGTATGGGGGGAAAAGGTCACTTCCCCTAAGAGAATCGGGGCCCCCTCCCCTGAAAGCGAGGGCGACCCGTGGACTGAGGCGTAGGTCATTTTCAGTCAAGTTCCCGTTGCGAAGGAAAAGTGTGGTTCCCGGGTTTAAAATTTTTTAGGTTGTTGCCATTATAAAGTTACGAGAGAATCACCGCGACGATTTCTGGTGAAAAATTTCCCCCCCCAGAAAAAGCGCCATTCAGTCTCCAAGGGGAAAAAAAAGGACGGGGGGGCTGGCGAAAAGATCCCAAGATCTTGGGTAGGGATGTCGTATTTTGGGGGTAGATATATTTAGAGACAGTTAGGGCTTTTGCGTGGATACGACGTAAGCCTGCAAGGGTTTGCAGGGGGGAGAAGTTAAGGGGGCATCCCGACGATGGGAAAGGGCCCCAACCCCACTAAACCACCACCCCTGGGGGTGGTGTTGGGAAAGGTATAAAACCTGGGGCAGAGACCCCCCTGCCCTATCATTGTTTTTGTAAAAAAAGATCATTTTGGGGCCAACTCGTTGATGAGAAAGGGCGTTTTCCCAAATTTTCACGTAACCAGAAATTCCCTTGGAGGATTTAAGAGTTATTCTGCGTGAATGATGCAGTAAAAAGCCTTTCGGCTGGAGACGCCGCTATTTTAAAGCCCCGCATCTTTTTCTGTGTTTTAAAAGATGGTAAACTACTTTTCTTTTCATTCCCCGATGTCGTTGGGTTTCGTAATCCGGGGGGAAATCGGGGTTCTCATACGAGGGCCCGGGCAGTAGTAGATACCGTATGTCCCCCCAAAGAGCTGATTTTCTCCTCTAGGTTTACTGATAGTCCCCACGAGGGGCTTGAAGATTGCTTTTTAACATGGCTTATCGATATCCAAGGCGCTTTTTCCATAGGTAGTGAGACACCTTCGCCATCAGCGTGATGTGAGCTGGTCGCTAGCCGCTTCAGGGGTGATAACAGGGCAGGATAGAGGAGTCACGTCAGTAATCCCCCACCTACATAGGGGATCTTTTTCGCAAGTCCATCCCCCCTTTCGAAAGGAGTTTTACCGGAGGGATGCCCACTGACCAACTGCTTGTGTGTCCATAGGTATGAGACACCTTGCCACAGCGGATGTAAGCTGTGTCGCTAGCCCCTTCGGGGTGATAAAGGGGCGTGATGTAGGGTCACGCAGTACTCCCCACCTATCATAGGTATCTTTTGCAAGTCCATCCCCCCCTTTTCAGTAATGGAGATTTTTGCCGGGGGGAGCCCCCTGACCTAAGGATATTTGGGAAATGCGGTTCGCTTTTGAGACTCCTTTTTTAGGGGGTTTTGGGGAGCCTCTTAGAGGGGAGTCACTATTTTCATTTTTTCCCTTTTGGGGGCAGCACTACACGAGAGGGGGTTTGGGGGCTCATTTGAGAGGGCAGCGACTCCACAAATCGCAGGTCAAAAGCGGAACTTTTTATTTATCGGGTGGATTTATTAGGTTTAAGAGAATTTTTGGTGGGGGGAATGCGCAATGATTAGGAGTCTTAGTTGAAGAAGCACAGCATCGCGGATGCGTAGGCCTCTTTCCCCCCCCCCTGCTTGTCGTGAGAAAGTTTCTTTTTGGGGCTCCCAGATAAAAGGGAGTTGGCCAATGTAAATGTTTCTTCTAATTTAAAATGTTCCACACTGTCGAGAACTCAGTGGGGAGCATCACGGGAGTGGAAGCAGTGGGGTTGACTTACAGTCGCTTGTCATGAGTCCCAAACCCGAGCCAACCCCCAGCGGGAGAGGATTTACAAAACTTATGCCTGGGGCCCAAGCCGTAGCACGCATACACGCATGGGGGCGTTTAAAAGGGTTTTTTCCGTATTGACTGGGGACCCATCCTGAGTAATCGGGGAGACCTGATCCGTGAATGTAAAACGAGCTTTCTTGCTCCCTCTCACTTTTGATACCTCTGAACTCTACTTTGGGGAAAAATTTTTTATTTCTTTTTCTGAAAAATCATATAGGTCGTAGTTTTAGACTACGCCTTTGCTAAAATTTTAACTTTGGATGAGGTTTTATGGATTCAAAATAGCCGACAAGGTGAGGGGGGGGCATGTAAGGAGCATCTGAGCCTGGGGAAGGTCCTTGGGTCGGATTTGAAATCCTCTGCCATACTTTTTTAGATGGCCCCTTTTGGGTTTTTTCCAAATTTTTTTTCGAGAAATGAGCCCATGGAAGAAGGGGCCCCCACTTTTCCTTTTATATCCACGTACCAATAAGGGGTAGGCCTTTGGGGGACCCTTGGTGTGAAATTTTTAGTGTTCTGAATGTGTTAGGAACGTATCCCCAGGGCCCTTCTGCAACATTTTACGAGCGAAGTAGTTTGGCTCTGTAAAGTTTTTTTCCCAAATTCCAGGCTGTGACTTTTAAGGGGAGCGTTGCGCGTCTGCCCAGCAAAAGTGATATGCCCTTTCGTAGGCATTACCCTATAAATCATGCGGAGCGGCGAACAAAACCTACGCCATGAAAATACTTTTTTGCTTGTAAGACAAGGCCGGATTTTTATAGGACACTATAATGTGACAGTGTGTGTTATAGGTGAGGGGCCGTTTTTTAGGATGGTCACCCTCAGTTGAAGGGACACTGGCTCCTGTTGTCCACATAACTTGAATCGCAGTCGAGGAAAAGGAATGCAGCATGTGGGTTTTTTTCGGCTACCCACGAGGATTTACATATACCTTGGCAGGGGTTGAGTCGGGACCTTGCTCACCTCCCCGGTCTTGCGACCGCGTTAAGATGGTGAAAGATTTTTTGTGTCCCGCAGGATTCGAACTCGGGACCGAGTCACCACTCCAAGACGCTAACCATCGGCCACCGCTCCCCTCTGTGAGTGTGGGACCCTTGGTTTCTTTTTCGTTGACCAAGCATTTTGACCAGAGATTTTGTCTTGCCCCAGACACCTGCAGGAGGGATAATGCACACGTGTAACGGGATGTTTCTGCAGCGCCAAGAAATCTTTAGAGTCGAGGCTTCCTGCGGGAGGGCAAATGCGGTGACAATGCCAAGATGTTCACAGGCATTGTGGGAAGGGATTGAGAGCAAGCTGTTTTACCTAATGGACCACCAAATTGGTGACCTGTCCCAAAACATGTGCAATGAATGTCGCATACACCCTAAACCAACTATTTTCCCACAATACGGAATCCTCGAGGGGGACATTATCATCCCCTTGCCCCGAGTGCGGGTGGCCCCAAGGGGAAAAAAGCCATCGTCCTGAACGCGGGAAGAAACATTTGAGTGGTAAGGGGGGGGAATTTGCTAGGGCTTTTCAAGGAAGCGAAAGGTTTGGGTAGGGGGGGAGTCCCTTGGTTTTGGTGCCCTTCGAAGACGCTTGTGACTAATGTGGTACCCCGGGGGTTTTGCTCTGAATTGCCGGCTGGCTTTTTCTGAAAACCCAATTTTTGGGCCTCTTCGACAACGGGACCTCTTTTCAGGCATAAAACCTCCCGGGGGTGGGGTTCCCCTTTTGGGGAAAAAGGAATTCAATCTGTCGAATCCTAAAGGGGAAGAAATGCACTGCAGGGTTTTAAAGATGGGAAAACCCGGGGATTAGACACGGGGGTCGGGGCAAAGGAAACTTGCGACATTGGGAAGATTTTCAGAAGGGGGGGAACTAAAGTGATTCGAAAGAAGAGAGAAAAGGGGGGGGTTTTAGTATGGAAAAGGGGGAAAAATGTACAAAAAGAAAGGAGTTGTTCAAGTAACTCCCAAAAAACGTAGGGTATTTAAAGCAAAATAGATTTTTTTTAGGGGAATATTAGTTAGAGTATTTCGATATAATAGCTTAACAGAAACAGGGTTTGGATATGTCAGGAAAACATTTGATCCGAAGGTTGAGATAGCTGGGATAATTATTTCACTCCCTTTTAGGCAGCGGGGGGGGATTGCGCTTTAAAAAGAGAAATTGCGTGTTTGTAATAATTTAATTTTAAAAAAACAGATGACAGCTGAGCTATAGGGTAGGGTTTGGAGGGAACTAAAAAAAATGGTTTGGGGGAGTGTATGGGGCCCCAAAAAATTTTTAAAGAGGTTTCAGCCCTATATGCAAGAAAAACAAGGCTTGAGAATAATCGACTAGCGGGGTAGGAGTTTTTTAATCTTAGGAATATAGACTGGGAATTAATTACAGGAGACAACGAAGCAGAGGAATTGTTAAATATAATTCAGGATAACTTCCTAACCCAAGCAATCAAGGAGCGTATAAGAGGAGATAATATTCTAGATTTATTACTGACATACAGGGAATATTTAGTTACAGAGGTTGAAGGACAGTTACCTAACAGCGACCATTATGATATCAGGTTTTGCTTAAAATGGAAAGTAGGAAATATATGTGTTAATAAGCAAAGAGTAACTGAGTTCTGAAAGGCCAATTATGCAGGATTAAGAAGAAACCCGAAGGGGATTAACTGGGTGGCAGGATAGAGGGGAAGGAGTGTTCCAAGGTTAGCGCGGTGACAGCTGGTAGTGAGGTCGGAGCGATTGAGGATTATACATTATTTTTAAGGAATTTAATTGCAGGACAGAAAAATAATATTCCTTACAGGGCGATAAGATCAAGGAAGAGTGACCCGAAATGGATGACCACGAGCTTAAAACACAACATTGGAGTAAAAAGAAACATGTACTTAAGGTTCAAGGCTGACAGGTGGGGCCAAAGACAGTATTAACGTGATGGCGAGGACAGTGAAGAGATTAACAAGAGTAGCTAAGAACAATTATGAGATTAAGGTCGCTGGACAGGCAAAAAGCGACCCTAAAGAGTTCTATCATGTATATAAAACGACGACAAGGGAATTAGTGGGGTCGTTAAGATTAGAGCAGGGTGAGGTCTTTAATACGGATGAGGAAATGTGTAAAAATTTAAATGATTATTTCTTAAGTGCTTTTACTCAGGAGGATACACACCGACAGTTTAAGGTGTGGTGAAAAAAAACACAAGAAAAATTGGAAATGGCGACGCTTTTTATTATAGTTTTTACACTCCCGAATCCAACCAACGTTTTGTTTTAACGAATTAATTCGTTTAGCTGGGTGCTTAGCAATTTGAAAATTTGAGTTTTTTCCTCATTTCTGCCATTGAAAGCAAGGCTATGTAGGCGACCTGAGTGTGATAGCAATAATATATATGGGGAAAATCTAGCGCGAGTGGTGATTTCAATGTTCAACCGAGGCCGAGGTGGACGTATTTTACTAAATAGAAAAAAATGATGGGGACTGCCTAATGGCAGATCACAGCCCGGAAAGCAACAAAAGCATAAAATGTGAATTACGAGTAGTTTTATGCTACATACATGAGTTTGGACGTAGTGACACGTTGTGTCCAATAACGCCATAGTGGATACCTGTACCGCCACGAAGAATAAAACTGCTCCTGCCAGTTTCACTTCCTTTTGATATTAATCCGGTCCTTGTCCACAGGTTCTTGAGATATACAGTCAAGCGGTGATTTACGGAAGCATGTAGGCTGGAAGACGAGAGCCAGCTCCAGCTCTAGCCTGACTGACCTAGTCGGCAAGCACAGGGAAAAAAAAAAAAAAAGATCTGCCCAAGCCGATCTACCCACCCAAAAGGAGCCGCCTTGCAGCAATGCTTAACTTTCGACTGCCTGATTCGCGCGATGCAAGAAACATTCCATCACGGAGATAGCAGAAGCAGACTGGGACCAATGGGTGACGGAGATATGGATGAAGATCACCCACCGCTTGAGAAGTCCATAGTATCCCAGAATGCGATACTATAGTTGGTTCCCGCTGCTGTTGTGCAATAGGCCGGAGGAGATCTCAAGCGGTGGAAAGAAGAAGAAAAGATTTTACCAGGTCTGTCCGCGCTGGGAGAGAAAGGAAAAAGGTAGCCAAATCACATGAGATCGAGAATTTCATCCGCCAACCTCGATAGTCCTCCAGGATATCTGCATCTGTCCACCTGCCCATTCAAAAGCTGCAGTGATTTGAACTGCGCCTCAGACTGGTCTGCAGAAGGTTCAACCTCACTTGCAGTTGTCCCAAAAGACTGCAAGATCCACCTCTTGAGCTCGAGTTTATGCTTGATCAGGAAGAAAGACGGGGGTCCGAGGAAAGATGCAGATAGGTCCAGGATTCAACGGAAACAGCCAAGCAGAAGATTGGTGCTGCAGATAGAAAGCAGGAGATAAAGAGAAGGCAGAGAAGGGATGCAACGAGTGTCAGATGAAGGTGGCAGAGAAGGAGCTGCAGGCGAAGAGGAGTGAGATCGAGAAAATGGAATCGACTCGGATACTCGAAGAGTGGTGAAGAACTGGGTGAGATTTTAATGCGCCTGGGGGGAGTGGGGCCACCCAGAACAGGAACACTTATCCTCTAACGATGCTGGCGGCTATGAGGCATGAAATCTTCTCACAGGGCCCTGCGGCTCATACTCTCCTCCTACAACATCGCCAGTGGCCTCCCACCAGGGAAGGATCCCGCTCCTCGTGACCATAGCACGGGGGGGGGAGGTGGGGAGAGAACAGCGCGGGCGATGAAGAAAGTTAACGCTGACGCCCGTAGAATGTGCGAGAACGCCGCATCGACGGAATACAGTCGACGGCAAGAGGAGGTGGCGAAGACGCGAATCACAGTAGGGCTATGGAACTGAGAGTGATAATAGATGTCAGAGAGGACCATGTAACCATCATGCTCAAGTGTGCGACAGCCTCAGGTGACTATATGGCCTCTTCGTCCCTCCAGCCATAATTCTTCCGTAATCACCGCTTGACTGTATATTTTCAGAACGCTGTACAAAACCGGATTAATATCAAGGAATTTGAAACGGGCAGGATCTTTCGTTCCGTGGCGTATCCAGGTATCACTTGGCGTTATTGCACAGGTGTCAATAACGTCCAAGCTCACTGTAAGTAGGAATAACATACTCGTAATTTGACATTTTATGCTTTTGTTGCTTTCCGGGCTGTGATCTTCCATTAGCGGCCCATAATTTTGTTCTCTTTAGTATAATACGCCACTCGCCTAGTTGAACATTGAAACCACACTCGCGCTAGATTTCGCCATAGATATCTTGCTATCGGCCCTCAGGTCGCCTACATAGGCTTGCTTTCAATGGCGGAAATGAGAAAAAAGCTCAAATTTTTCAATTGCTAAGCACCCAGCTAACGATTTATTTATTTTAAACAAACCCTTGGTTGGATTCAGAGTGAGCAAACCATATAAAAAGCGTCTCATTTCCGATTTGCTTGTTTTTTTCACCACACTGGAGTGTGATGATTATTACACAGTCAATATCCTGAACTGAAAAAAAAGTTAAAGGAAGGGATGAAGGAGGACCTCAAATATATTTTGATGACTAGGAAATGGTGCAAGAGGTATATATAAATGAAGATTTTAAGTCGCCAGGCCATATGAAGTTTATCCCTAGAGAATTAAAGAATGCAAAGAGGTTGTTAGTAAGTCGTTAGTGCACATTTTAGGAATCGATTGATATATGCGATGTGCCATTATTGTGGAGAAAGACGAAATGTAATCTCAATATTTAAGAAGGAGACAGAGGACTAAAGT
>JACEEZ010010735.1:112801-174523 GCA_016584305.1 Chionoecetes opilio | reverse complement strand
AAAAAAAAAAAAAAAAAAAAAAAACCCCCCCCTTTGTAGGCCTTGTTTTTGGGACATCCTCTCGATCGTGCATGCGGAAAACCCTTCACGATAAGAGAAATAGGGCCCAAGGGGGCCCATTTTTTGTTATGAACTAAAAAAATTCCCCGGCTACCGCCCTTCCAAATATGGGTAGAGAAAGTCAAGGGTTTTGCGCGTCACTCGCGGCCCCTCGGCCCCCAGGTTTTCGTCGCAAAGGAACGCCTGAATTTTGGGTTCGGAAGGGTTTCCTGAAATGTCGCAAAGGGAAAGAGGCCTAAAGGAGACATGAAAAAATAACTTGTTCAGGTGTAGGTGTGTGTGTGTGTGTGTGTGTGTGTGTGTGTGTGTGTGTGTGTGTGTGTTTTTTTGGGGGGTTGGTGTGTGTGGTGTGGGTGTGTGTTTGGGTGTAAAAAGGAAATTACCCCTATTTCCCAAGGTGGGTTTTTTTTAGCTTGTTTTGATGTTTCATTTTTTATTTCCCTCATAAGTATGATGCTGAACGTGAGGAAATGATGTTGGTTTGGGCATCGAGACATGGTAGTCCCTGCGAGTAAAAAAATCAGTTACTGAATCTCGGAGTATGTGTCTTCATGGTTTCAGCTTTTTTTCCTGGTGATGAAACGGAAAGGGTTGAAGGGGGGTGTGATTTACTTTGAGATTTTTTTGGGACTGGGATTTTGTTTTCAAGAAGCTGTGATAGACCCGTTAAGTCAATTTTTCCCCTCATCGGAAAAAAGCACTGAGCCCAAGGCATTTAATAATATGTGGGCTGAAATTGTTCCTATGAGGGGAAGTATAACATTGGACCGCTTCAGTATGCATCGCCGTGACTGCAGAAAACCCCGTTACCAGTCGCGGGACAAGGGCAACTGTAAAATCGAGCAAATTTGTCGAAATCAGAAAGGTCGGAAAATAGGGTTCTAGGGGGCCAGTTAAATTTGGATAGCCACGCATCCCCGGCAGACATCCCTTTATGTGTACGAGTTGAGGTGCTGTAGTCAGGCGATTTGGGATCTTCGCGGTTTAAACAGGGATAGAAAGAGTGAAGACAATTTTGTGAATTTAATTATCCCAAAGATGGGGAATGGAAGATGCACATATTTGGAGTATTTTTTCAGAGCCTCGTTGCCAAACTTAGCGGGAAATGGGTCAAAAGGAGGTTTTGCATATTTTACGGGACAATGGGGGAAGAGATCCCCCGTTTACTGTCAGCAAAGAAGACAAGGAGTTGTTAAACCCACCCAGCCGTGAGGCCCTGGAAACTGTTGGAGTGTGCTGAGACAGCAGTTATCTGGCAAAGCTTCTGCATAAAAATCCCCAACAGGGGGTTTTAAGTAAGGTTTTCCCCGATAAAAAAGGCCTGGTAGCCCTTTCATGTGTCGGGTGTAAAAGATAGGGGGACAGCGGATTGACATTGCTGTGTTATGTGATATTTTGGAGCGTGGAGAGGTTACCAAAGTAACGGGGTGGGATAAGTTGGAAAACTAGCGATTGCCTCACCAAAAAGGGGGCATTAACCGAGCGACTGCGGGGTTGCAGTCCCCCGGAACCAGAATAGCTGCCCGGGGGAAAAGCTATGTAAAGGGATATTATTTTTCAGAAAACTTGGAAGGGGGCAGCTAGGGGTATTTGGATACATATTCGGGGCCTTTTCCCAAGAATTGGAAAGAAGGAGCTATGTTTTTGGAAACATATTTCGTGGCCCTTTCCCCAAGAAGGGGAAGGAGCTAGTATTATACTATTTTTGTGGCCCCCCCCCCCCCAAAACGGGAAAAAAGGGAGTTGTATTTGGAAAATTTTTTTTCGGGTCCTTCACAACACTGGGAAGAAGAGAAGAAGGACGGAAGGTTAAAAAGAAGAGAAGGCAAGAGTTTTGAGTGTGGACAAGGGGGAACCCCTTTTGAAATGGAGCGCTATGAGTCATGAATGACATCGTTGTGACCCGGCCCAGCGATCGGCGAATGGCAGCTGACGGCAGTTGATCCCCGGCGGCCGGTGAGTGAACACAACACGAGGATTAAATTCTTTGTCAACAATTTAATAAGGTTGAAGACAAGCTTACTGACATTGGGACCATCTGGAACCTCCCGCAGCTCTAGTAATCGGGTCAAGGGGTTTTCAGGTGATTTATTTGCCAAAATTTCCCTCCCAAAACCCAACTAAAATTCAGTTTTTAAATGGTAAAACATGTTATTGAAAAATAAAATAAAAAGGTTTTTACATTATTATGGCTTTTAAAAATAAAAGATTTTTGGGCAAAAAAAAAGCTTTCGACCATATGCCCTACAACATATCCAATGTTTTAGACTTAAAGGAATGCATCAAGGGGTTTTAGGGTAAATATTATTTTATTTTTTTTTTTTTTTACATCTCAAAGGAGGGCCAAGAGCACAAAAAAAAGAAGTAACACAAAGCCCGCTCAGTTGCCAGCCCCTATAAAGAAGACAGTAAAAAATTTAAAAAAAAGGGGGGGGGGCCCAAAAATTATTTTGGGGAGATGTTTTGTCACTTTTCTTGAAAATATCTAAGTCGAGGAAGGAAAAAAAAAATAGAAAGGAAGAATTCCAGATTTTACCAGTAAAAGGGGATGAAGAGTAAAAAACTGATTAACTCAGCTTTAGGAAATGGGCAAAATAGGGATGAGAATGAGTAAAAAAGTTTTGTGCACGAGGCCCGCGGGGGGGGGGGAGGTGCATTTAGCAAGTTCGAAGAGCAGTGAGCAGGAATAATAACGGTAAAAGATAGAAAGAGAAAAACAATTTTGCGCGGTGTTTTTAAAGATTGAAGACAGTCAGTCAGGGGAGGGAGTTGATGAGACGAAAAGCTTTTGACTCCCCCCCGTTTAGGAGGCTGTATGGTGGACCCCCCCCAAAAATGTGAGACATACTCCATCAGGGCGGATAAGGCCCCTGTAGAGGCAAGCAACTGGGAGGAAAAAAAAAAAAAGGATGCAGATCCCACAGGACACCTAAGTAGGATATATTTTACTCTGTGTTTTTCATAAGTCTTTGTACACTTGACAACCGGCCCTGTTCCAACAGCTCATGGGTAGCGCCCCCCCCAATTGCGCTAACCAGGACACAACCCCCTACATAATGCATTAGTAGGGGGTTCTCCTTTGGGTTAAGCGGGTTTGAAAAAGAACATTTGGGCGCTTTTGTATTTTAAATTTTAAGAAAGGCAAGGGTAATGTTGACAGTTTTAAAAAAAATATGATAGGAGTGGCCAAACCTCCCGCCAGAAACTTGTATGTGATCTGGCGCGGAGGAGGAGTGACCCAGGTGTGCCCTGGTTAGCGCAACGGGGGCGGCGATCCCCATGAACATTGTTGGAAAGGTCGCGGTGCCAAGGTACAAAGATTTAAGAATAAACACAGAGTAACAATAAATCCTAATTAACTTCTTAAAAGCTTTTTAACAAGAGATGAGATGTGAGATTTCCAGTTCAGGTTTTTAGAAAGGATAGCCCCACGCATTTCTTTGTAGGGAAGGAGATAGTTGAGTGTCAAAAGAAGGGGGATGATCTTAGGTTTGTAAAGGATAGGTAAAGAAATTTGGGGTTTTTTTGGGCATAAAAAAAAAGGGTTTTGTTTGGGCCCCAGTCAGAAATTATAGAAAGATCAGAATTTAGGCGTCGGTGGCATCTTCCGTGAATCACTTTTTCCTTGAGTTGGACGTCTAATATACGACGTTGAAAAAATGCAGGGTAGAACATAGCGTAGGAGGGATAGGGCTTTGAGTTAGACTTAGAAGATCTTTAAATGAATAATAGAAAAAGAGGGGTGTAGGACGAACCCTGGCGAAAACCACTAGATAGATTTTGGAGAAAACAATGTCGTCTACAAAAGCTGCAATAGAACGGTTTGAAAGGAAAACTTAAGAGAAGGTACAGAGAGAAGGGTAGAAAAACCCGGGGAGGGTAGTTTTGGGAAAATTAAAAATTTGTACCAGACTTATCAAAGTTTTTTTATAGTAAGGGCCCAAAAGCAAATTTCACCGAAACCCCTAAAGGAGGATGACCAAGATTTAGTTTGGAAAGTTAGAAAATCGCCAGAGATCGCCCTTTTCGGAAAACCCTACGACGATCAAATAAAGATTTTGAGCAGATAGATGCTTAAGAACTTTTTTTTAAGTTAGATTTTAAAAGCTTTAGAAAAGGTAGGAAGCAAAGCTATAGGACGGGAGTTTGAAGGATTAGAAACCCGGTCCCCCTTTTAGGAACAGGTTGGAGTGAGCAAACTTCCCGCAAGAAGGAAAGGTGGAAGTAGATAGACAAAAAGGAAAAATTTTACCAGCAGTGTGCAAACAGAAGCACAGTTTTTTAGAACAATAGGAGGGGGGCCCATCAGGACCGTAAGCCCACGAGGATCTAGGCCGAAAAGGGGGGAAAAAAAACATGGGTTTTGAAGGATCTTAATAACAGGCGTAAATAGTCAGAGGGTGGGGGGAGAAGGGGGAACAAGCCCTTTATCAACCAGAGTGGAATTTAGCAAAGGTTTTTGCAAAAAGTTCAGCTTAAGAAATAGTGAGAAGCTGTGCAGCCCCTCTGGGGGGAAGATAGGAGGGGAAAAATGAAGAAGAAAAATTGTTTGAGATGTTTTTAGTAGATGCCAGAAACCGAGAGGGGAATTTTATTCAGAAAGATTTTTACATTTTCTATGAAAGAAGGAGTCTTTTGGGAAGTTGAAGTAAAAATTTGGCATGATTACGGGCAGAAAAAATAAAGGGCAGATTGAGAAATTTGCTTTTATGCATGCGAATAGAAGGGAAACGAAAAAAAAATAATGGGACATTTTATGTATTGTTTAAGGAAGGAATAAGTTTAGAGGAAGCGATGAGAGAAACTCAAAGATATTGTGATAACTAGGGAAATGATGAAGGGAAGAAAAATGAAGAAAAATTTTAAATCCCCAGGACCAGATGAAGTTTTATCCCAGGGTAATCAAAAAAAGCAAAAAAGGTTGTTAGGATCGTTAGGCCATACAGGCATTCCCTTGGTTTTTAACTAATTTATTTCCAAAAAAATGTTCTAAAAAAGAGTTGTTCTAAAATGAAAAAACATTTTTCTATAAGAAAACAATAAAAGATTAATCCGTTTCCCCCTTCAAAATAAAAACATTTTTTTTCCTTTTTTGTTTATTTTATGCATAAAAATGCCAAAATGAATGAATATTTATTACAAAATTTTTTATTATTTTTTTTTTTTCCTTACACTTTTTTTATTCTTTACGATTCTTTATAGGGGCTGGCAACAAGCGGGTTGTGCTTTCCCCCTTTTTTGGCCTTGGCCAGTCCTTTGTGATGTAAAAAAAAAAAAAAAAATAATAATTTTTTGGCAACCGAGTTTTGTACGGCAAACCGGTGAAAAATGAGTTTGAAAAATGTTCGTGAACCGATTTTTTCAAAAAGGGGACTTTCGAAACTCGAGGTTTGACGTATTTAGGAAATCGGTTTGATTTTGGCGAAGTGCCTTGATGTGAAGGAAAGGTGAGTAGTTCCCCTTTTCAAGAAGGGTGATCCTACATGATAAATGTCAAATTTTAAGACCGTTAGTCTGATGTCTTTGGGGGAAAATTTTGGAATCTGTTATTTCAGAAAAAATTTAAAAGAACATTTAGAAGAGCATAGTTTTGGGAAATGATTCAAACATGGGTTCACCAAGGGGGGATCAATCTCACTAATTATTGAGTTTTTTTAGGGAAAAATTTAGCAACAGAGAATGATGAGGATATGATATAGTATACCTGGACTTTAGTAAGGCATTTAACAAGGACCACATGGAAGACTTTAAAAAAAGGTTAAGGCACGGAATAGAGGGAAGGTTTTTCGTGGATAAAAAGCTTGGCTAAGTAATAGGGAAAAAACGGTTTCCATTTAAGGTTCTAAATTGAATGGGGGCAAGTAACGAGGGGGCCACAGGGATTTGTTTTGGAACTACGTATTATATTTTTTTTTACATTTAAGACTTAGATAGGGGGTGTGGGAAAATAAAAAGATAGGGAATTAATGGTTACCTCCCAAATATAAATAAAACCCCCTGGGGCTTGAAAATTTAAAATCACAACGAAAAAGAGAATTTAAAATTAAGGGACAACTAGAAATTAATAAATACCACTAAAAATATTTTTCCTGGTTGGGGAGTGGCTGTCCCCTAAGTCACCAAGCTAAACCTTATTTTGAGATTCAATAAGCTAGGAAACTGTAGGGTTTAAAAATGCCAGACCCCTGCAAAAGGGTTTTTACTTTGGGTGACGTCTTTGAGTGAAGATTTAAGACAATATTGCAGGCAGACGAAAACCTTTTCGATGGAACCAAAAACGTACCCCTGGACAGGGATATTTTGGGTTTTGTAACCCTGCTCTCCCTGCATACTATTTACAATATTTACACGAGAAAAACCATGACCATAAAGGTTTTTTCAAATGGGAAAGAGCAAAGGGCGAGGGGTCTTTTCGCCTCGGTGGTGTGTGTCCCAAAAGAGGGCGAGTCAGCTGTGTTCCCCTGGTCGTCGCTTCCTCCAAAGGGATTACGAGACCAAATCAATTTTGCAATAAAATTTTTATTTCAGGTTTA
Organism: Chionoecetes opilio; assembly: GCA_016584305.1. NCBI lineage: Eukaryota > Metazoa > Arthropoda > Malacostraca > Decapoda > Majidae > Chionoecetes > Chionoecetes opilio. The sequence goes on along the minus strand of JACEEZ010010735.1, from coordinate 167,930 downwards.
AGTTCCCAAAATCGGCACCCAAACTCGGCAGCACCCCAAAAAAAAAAAATGGCTATTTCCGGATTTTCCAAAAACCGGCAGAACACCCAAAAAACGGCGCGTAGTTGCCGGGTCGGCCCCCTAGGTGCCCCCCACACAGGCCGCTGGCGCTCCCGCCGATTTGTTTTTTTGTTTTTGTTTAGTGGTGTTGTGATGTAGGTTGGACACTGTTATTTGTGTACTTTACAGGTCTGTTATTGGTATATGGCTCCCAAACGTCCCCGGAACACCTACTGGTGGAAAATGAAAAGAAAGGGGAAAAACAAAGTGTTAAATATTTCTGAGAAAAATTGTTTTTTTTCCCCCCTTTAAAATATCTACGTTCTAAAAGTCGGAAAATTCCATCTCGCTCGGCGCTGTCCCGCGTGCCGAGTTTGGGAAACTTCAACCTGTATCCTATGTTTATTACTTTTTATTTTAGTAATCATTCTTAATTATCTCTGGAGAATTTATAATTTCCGACAGGGGGATTAGCAGTGATATCAGCAAGTTTGCTGATGATACGGAGGTAGGTAGGATTATTAGATCACAGCTGATGTAAACATATTGCAGGGAGACTTAGATAATTTAATGAGTGGGTAGATATGTGGCAGATGGAATTTAATATTGACAGTGAGCGGTAATTTATGTTTGGTAGTGTAATGGTCTTTGACCATCTACACCTTATTACCATTATGTAGTGCCCCCTTGGGAGTGGTACTCTACAGTCCTGGTTACTCCCTGCCACCCCCCACATTAAGTGGGAAAAAAAATATATGATTGAACAAACAAAAAAGATTTAAGAAAATATGTAAAGACTGGTTTGGAACAGAATGATAACGCGTAATAATATTTCTAATTATATATATTTAAACCTCTTTACTGGTCTCCATTATGTAGTTGATTTACATTCATAAGTTTATCTTAATATTAAGTCTTCCTTCCCTCCTAGCGAATACGCACGCGAAATGCTTCAATTCCGTTATCCTAATATATTTACTTCTTGGTAACTTCATCGCACTTTCCCCTTAACGATACGCATATATAATGCTCAAGTCGTATCCTAATTAATGTTACGTAGTCATCCCACTTCCAACTGTTTCCCTCTCACTGATTGTTCTATTTCCTGCTTTTCTCTTGTCCTCACACGGCTTGGCTGTGACATGTTGTGGTTCCCCCTCTGCTAGTTTGTGGCGCTTGGCCCCCTGTTCCGCCAACAGCATCCTACCTTGGGACCCCTAAGTAACTACCGTCCATTCGCCTGGTCACAAAAGAATCACCAGTAAGTCTAGTCTACATCTCTAGTTAACAATCATTTTTATAACATACCTTTACAAGGGAGGCTAAGGTCACCCCCAGTGGGCTTACCACCGGAGTCCGTCTGCTACAATTGCTACCTGACGTTTCAGCTCCCTTCTCACTTCGTTCGATACTGGTCACTCCACTGGCTTAGAAATATAACGCCTAACCAGTGTCAGGAATGAGGCGTGGGGAAAATTCCTCGTTAGCTTATTGATCCTTTATGTGTTATTCATCTCTTCCCTATTAATGTATTTCTCGCGTTACATAGCTTCTTTCCCCCCCCAAAAAACATTCCTTATGCCTCAGTCCTTCCATCAGCAATGCCTAACCGGAATACTAACTAAAAAAAAATATCAATCCATCACACAAATTTCAGATAAATTTTCTTAGGATTTTCTATCACTCACAAACAATATTCTCATATCCCGCACATTCCAATCTTCCAACAAATTTACAACAAATGAGATAGTATGTCTTCTTAACCTATCATTGCCCGTCACCCAGAGTAGATTTACCAGTTTGGGAAATAACGTATTTAATGTATGCCTTCACTCCCTTGAAATGAGAACCTTCTCACTTCTCTTATTTGTCACGCCGAAGCCCTATCTGAGGTCGCGACTGGACTTCGTCCCCTCTAGGCTGCAATGGTTATTTTCTTTACCCCACTAATCCGGGGCGTAGGTGCGTAGGGAGAAATCACGACTGGATTACTCCATACCCTCAATACGGGGATAAGCTCACCTCCTTTGCGAGGCATACATACTCCTGCGTCCCTATTCACCCCAACGAGCAAAGCTCAGAGCCAGCCCATCTTGGTCTAACACAACCTATCCGGGTTTAGTGTTCATGCAATCTTGTGTGCACCCTCTAAAGCTAGAATTTCTAACCTTACATTCTTTCTAGGGGACTTCATCCTCTCTCTTTCTCTCTCACTAGAGAAAGTGGTGAAAATTAATCTCTCACGAGAGATTAACACTTCTGTCATTATTAAGCACGTATCTCTTCACTGGCCTCCTCTCTCAAAGTGTGCTAGTGTCAAATTTCCTCCTCATTACTACCAATCTAACGCAACTTTTCTAAGGTGGCTTATACTGCCACGACAACCCGTAAAGTTTTGCTTACTTGTAGGGCGTCTAGTTCGACATGAGCTGTTACCTCTATCCTAATGTTAATCTAACCGTAAGGTACGGTAACCTAACCTTACGCACCTTTTACATGACATCCTGCCCCTACATTAGCGGTAGTGTGGAAGACAAGCCCCCTATCCACAATTCATCTCCATCCCTTCCACACACATCACTATCCACTTCCACTCTGCATCGTTCCCACTGCATCCACACGTGATGTAGTGGCACATCACCCACATCCACACTACCTTCACGCATCCTACATCACCATAAACACCTGCATAGCGCTACCCACATCACTTTCATGTTCAACAGCGGGTCTGGGTTGTGCAAGTTGCATGTTGCCCCTTTCACTACTCCGCTTTGGCTTTCCAGGCCATCACTAATGTCTTTATCAGCGTCTATGTTAGCATGTGGGTAACCCGGCTACTGTTACTAGTATCATCTTCCTCCACGTCTGACGAAAACTAGTCATAATCACTAACGATACTCTTAACCTATACTCTATACACACATACTGTACAGTATGTGATCCACTAGGTAAATGGCCTTGACAAAAAACTACCTCACAAGGCGTTAGTTGGGAAATCGTGGTACGCGGATAAACCATCGAATGACCAAACGCTGGTCACCAAAGATTTAATGGTCTTTTGACATCTACCACCTTTGTTACCACTTAGGTAGTGCCCACCTTGGGAGTGTACGTCTACAGTCCTGGTTACTAACTTCCGCTGCCACCACCCACATTAAGTGGGAAAAAATATATGCTTGAACAAAAATAAAAGTTTAAGAAAATATGGTACAGACTGGTTGGAAACAGAATGATACCGCGTTAATATATCTGATAATTAAATATATTTAACTCTTTATTGTCTCCATTATGTAGTTATATACATTCATAAGTTATCTTATATTAGTCTTCTTTCCTCCTACGATACGCACGCGAAATTGCCAAGTCCGGTTATCCGAATATAATTTAACTATCTTTGGTAACGTCAGTCCGCACTGTTAACCCTTAAACGATACGCAATAGTAATGCTCAAGTCCCGTTATCCTAATATAATTTATACGTAGTCTACCCACTTCCGAACTTTTCCCTCTCACTTTTTTTCTATTTCACCCTTTCTTTTCTCCTTGTCCTGGCACACGGTCTGGTGCCTGTGACCATGTTGTGGTTGCCCCGCTCTGCTAATTTGTGAGCGCTTGCCCCCTGGTCCGCCAACGAGCATCCTACCTTGGGACCCTAAGTAATACACGTCATTAGTCCTGGTCAACAAAAAGAATCACCATTAGTCCTGTCAACATCTCTAGTTTAAACATCATTTTATAACTATACCTTTTTACAAGGGAGGATAAGGTCACCTCCCAGTTGGATTACCCACCGGAGTCCGTCTGCTACTAAATGCTACCTGACGTTCAGCTCCCTTCTCACTTCGTTTCGATAACGTGGTCAACTACCACTGCTTAAATATAAGCCTAACCAGTGATTCAGGAAGAGGCCGTGGAAGGAAATTCCTCGTTAGCTTATTGATCTTATGTGTTTTTCATCCTCTTCCCCTATTTAATTTAATTTTCTCTGCTTTACATAGAAAAAACCTGTAATTGAAATACACTATACGCAATGGTATTGTTGAAAGGTTCAGAGATGAAAAGATCTGGATTTGCGGGTGAGCTCAGTAGACCTCTTTCCTAGGAAACCATGTATTGAGGCTAGAAATCTAGCCAACAGATTTATTACCAGAAGTGTTAAAAGTAGAAGTGCTGATGTTTATTCTAAGCTTGATTTGGCTCTAGTCAGAACCTCGACCGTAGACGATTGGCGATTCAGTTTTGGTCTCCGTATCAATAGGATGATATAGCCTTGTTAGAATCAGTGCGAGAAGGATAACCAAAATGAATACAGGGGATGCATATCTTTAGCTGAATACACTTTTCCATGTGAGTGCGTCTCTGGTCTCTGCTGCGTACTTGCATGGACGCCCTAGCTGCAAGTCTTTCATGACTGGCAAGTTTCCTCACCGCTGGGATAGATCGGGCGTGCAAGGGGACCTCCTCAGCAATCTATACTTCGGCCATATGGAAAGTATATGGAAGAAACTATCAGCCCTGATAGTGTAGCAGAACAGGCCTCTTGTGTGTGCAGAAGCCCCGAGCGGAGCGGAGAGTGATGGAGTCCAACTGTATCCCAGCGCCCCGTCAAGAGGTTCCCGAGTAAACTCTGACTGCTCCCCTCTCCCTAGAGTGATCAGACGAGGAAGCCCCCTCAGCCCATGTCATACGACGACCAGGGTAACCTGTGTTTTCAAGCCGTACACCACCTAGTACGGGAAAGTCCCGTTATACGGCATTCGGTATACGAGAATCAATGATACGACTGAGTAAATTAGGGTCTATTTTTCATATACAGATCGAAAAATCAATGCTTAAACGACATTCAAACTGGGGTTAGTAAATTACCAATATACAATGCCACGCCCTCTACCACGTATGCATCTGGGCTGTCCTGGGCTGTATGAATATGATGTGGTGGCCCCAAGCTTGGGGCGCACCCCTGGCTAATTACCCCTAAAAGTCCTGCCAACACCTGGTTTAACCTGACTCGCTCCCTGACCCAAATACACACCTAGTACAGGGAATCCCGTTATAAACGAGTATTCGGTATACGAGGAAATCAATGATACGAGCTGAGTAATTAGGGTCTATTTTCAATAATACGAGATCGACAATCCAATGCTACACATTTCAAACTGGGGTGAAGTAAAATTACCAAGTTTCAAAATGCTTTCCGCCTACCACTGTATGCATCTGGGCTGTCCCTGGGCTGTATGCTGTGATGTGGTGGCCCCAAGCTTGTGGCCGCCACCTGGCTAATTACCCCTAAAGGTCAAGCCAGACACCTGCGTGGACCTGACTCTCTCCTGATTCCAAATTCCTCCCGCCCTCCGTTGCTGTTTTCCCGCCTGGTCCTAGACCACTTCTGGCAGTTACCGTACCTACACCACAGTGATAGGACACAGTGGGAAGGAGGAGTGGTGTTTCCTCACATCACTGTAAGTGGTTGTAGGTAATGACTGAATACTGGCGTCCCGGCTGGACAAGGGGGATTTTGGGGGTTGAAACCCCAGTCAGGTCACCAAGGCAAGCAAGGCGTGACCTGGAAGGGTATTAGCCAGTGTGCGTCCTGAACCTTAGGAGGTAATTAGACTCCAGGTTCGCGGGCCCAACCTTTGGACCGCTACAGTTAATTTTAGCTTGAAAAACATGTCTTTTGATGGAGTCCTGGAACCAAACTTAATATTTTACCCATGTAGTTATGTATTTCGCTATAATACGAGATTTTCGCTTTACGAAGTATGCCGGTGGAACCTAACTGCTCGTAATCTTCAGGTCTCCCTGTACTCGACGTCTCCACGCTTCTTTTTCCCAGGCCTTCAACTTAGCACGGCTGGTAAATACACATGGTACATGTGCTCTGCTATGTCAACACCCAGAAACAGAACCATTGTTCAAGGAAGGTAGGAATGCCCCTTTCCTTACTCTTAAGGATGGGCCCCACTCACATACCAGCTTACTACTTAGGGCCTTAATAATTTGGTCCTTGACACTGCTGAGAGCAGCAGCATGTGTTGTTATTCATGAATGTGCCACCTACATAAATGCCTTGCCTGATGGCTTCCTGTGGCTGAAGCAATGATGGTTGGCCAGTCCCACGCCCCACAGCTCCTTGAGGTTGGTGTCCCTGGTAAGATCGCAAGCGTGATGTTTGTTTGAGCGATGTGGTCTTAAGCGCGCTACTGCTTATGTCCCTGAACCTGACCTCTGGTCAGGGCCCGGAGCCGCTGGGGACACAAGGATGGCGGTGCAAAGATTTGCCTTCCATCGGGGCAGGCACTGTAGCAGGGGATGACATAACTCTTAAGATCTTCTCTGAGAAGATACGGCAGTGGGCTTTAAAGTAAAAATCGTCCAGAGCCCAATTTTTTTTTGGGGCACGGGGGGGGGGGGGAATTGTGGGGGGTTGAATTTATATTCACAACACCTAATCCACCAAAATAATTTATTTCCGGCCTTATTCCGTAAAAACAACGACTTTTGGTAAAAAGCGCGCGTAAAAAAAAATCTTCCTTGCTCCACCAGGGCTACGACCTGTTATTGATGAGCGTCAGAACAGGGACGCCCAAAAAAAAAAAAAAAATGAAGACACGCTGGCTGACACCTTCGACATGTTATGATGATCGATTGTACTTTCGTTGGTCAGACGTGAATCTGTCGCCTAGTGAACAGATCTAGAGTACGATGCTCAATCAATGAGAAACCGAAAGAAATGGTACTCTGGTCGCGTATACTATGAGGAAAACGAGACCCCCATACAGATTGTCATTGTGATCCTATTTATTTGTTTGGGTCGCCCGCGTCCGAGGTGGATGAAGCCTTTTTTAGCAGAGGCTGACGGTTCAGTGCCGGCGGATCCTGAATTCACTTGGCTCCAAAACATGGATTGGTAGAATAAGGTTTAAACCATGTTGTGTATGGTGAATCACATGAAGGTACTTACGAGACAAATCCTATGGGTTAGTTTTTGGAGTCTGCAGTCAAACGTCATTACTCGGAAACCACATACCAGCATTAACTACAGCATAGAGTTGAAAATATGCGAGGGGGAAGGCAGAAAGTGTGACAGCCACACCACCACAGGGTCTCTCACCACAGGGCCCCGCCCACTCCACAACTGGTTTACTTGGTTTACTTGGTCTTGTTAAGAGGCAAAGCCTCACAGTCGTGGTGGTCCACCGCTGCTGCCAGTCCTGGCGTCCCTGTCAACAGGGCCACCTGGTCTGGTATAGTGTTGGACTGAGTCAGTCTTAGGGGGGGGGGGGGGGGGGGGGGGGGGGGGGGGGCGCCGCCCTTGCCCATCACAACCCGTTGTACACAGGCTCACCTCACACTCTCGTCGCGCCCCACACACTGGGTAGGCGACTATTCCCGCGCTGTACACTCACCCAGTCTTTCACCCGCTGTGTACACTACAACCGTTTCTCAACACAACTGCTCGCCCACAACACACTATAGGCGTGTATCACCTACACACGCCACTCCTTTCCGTGTGCAAACTTTTCTCGAAAGGCACAGTTTGTCCTTGCTGCACCCATAAAGGATGCATGCTGTGGCATATAGCAAAAAAAATCTATCAAAAAACACCCAAATTATCTTCAAGTACTATATTTATCTCTGTGTTTACGTGCTTCTCTGATCAAGCGCGGGAAGAGTAGCCTCCCTGATGCTACGTCACCGAGCCTGAGCATGAGCGTCTGAAAACCCTTTGAGTGTGTTTTTGAAAACTGGGGGAATTTGCAGATTTTGATTGCGGATTATTTAAAAAGGGCTGACTGGATACAAAAAGTGACGACGTATTGTTGATATACTCGTTAATGGCTATGATTTGATTGCATTAAATCAGGAATGATGAAATGGTCTGGACGATTACTTTAAGTTCCTCCGAAGTGTTGCAACTGTGGGGGCACCCATAATGCAAACTCTGGCCGCTGTCCTTCCAAGCCACGCTCTGTTGGTACATTTGACATCAATCAACACCTTTCCAATTAGAACCAGCGACAGGCAGCCTCCAACCTGTGTCCCTGCCACAATGTAATGCATGGGTAATACCACCTCGCCACAGAATTCCCACAATTGCCACTCTCTTCCCAGCCTCCCTCTACAGCCAGTAATCCCCCAGACAACAGCACACAGGTGCTGATACACCAGCTTGTTGAGATGGTGAAGACTCTCACTACCAAGATGGCCACCCTTGAAGCTTCCATAGAGGATCGGCTCAACACTCTGGAAGCTCGTCTGAGTGCTAGACCAGCTGAGATGCAGCCTGTACTACCATCCCTGTGAGAGACACCAATGAACCTCAAGGAGCCACGCTTGTGCAGGACGACATCACTTATGGAGACTCTGCCTGATGGGCATGCTATGGACTGCACTCCTGTTGTATCTGAAGCGTTGGCCCGTTAAGACCTAGCACCAGTCCCAGGGTGCAGTGTGCCCTGCCCCAGAGGTGGACAGGCAGGAAACCCTTCACACACTCGTGGTTCAGATACAGGCCTTGACTCAACCAATGGATGACATGCATGGCGACTGGATGCTACCTCTGCAGACCAACATCCCAACATGGACTGTAAGACTAGCATTCATAACCTGGAACATAAATGGCTTACGTACTTGGTTCACAGACCAACATTCCTATGTTATCATACAAAAACCTGATATCATTGCTCTTCAGGAGGTTGGACCTGAGGTACTGCCTTTACGTGGTTATGTCTGTCATACTCTGGGCTGTGATGCTGGTAGTAGCAGGGGTCTGGCCATGTATGTCAAACAAGAGCTCCCTGTCACCCTTAAGGAGATGGGCACCCATAATGGTGTTTAATTTATTATCATAAGCGTCCATACTCATAGGGGTGATATTATTCTTTTTGTGAATCTATATGTTCATGTAGGTGTCTTTCATGTTGCTGACCTTCCTAATTGTGTATTAGAAGAAAAGTGTGTCATAATGGGGGACCTAAATGCCAGACATGGTAGTTATCAAATGTTAATGGTGTTCGTTGGAAGGCTTTTCTTGATTCAACCGATCCAGTTGTGCTTACAGGTGACAGTATTCCTACACATGTACAGGGTGGTAGGCTAGACTATGTAACCTTGATTAATTTACCTCTGCATACTGCTGAAACACATCTCCTCAGGTATCTCCTCTTTGATAGTTTTGCATTAGAAACCACACTGCCTCTCACCTCTGCCCCTTTTCTAAGGAGGCCCCGGCTCACCGTTCCTTGAGCACGTATGCCCCAGCTAGTTTTGTGTGTTGAGGATTGATATGCTGTCACCAAGGAATCCTTTGCTAATGCAGCATCTTTGTATCAGGGTCTCCTTGAGGGGATTTTGTGTCTCAAAGCAGGACACACTCCAGGTCTTCTGTGAGTACACCAGTTACCTATGGTAGGGACCCAGTAAGTGTCACCTGTCACCAGAACCTAGCCACCTACCAAAGGCGTTGGCAACACGATCCCTCCAACACTGATGCCCGCGATGCTATGCTCGATGCTGTTGCCCGTCATCTAACTGACAAAAGGCAACAGGTGAGAAATAAATGTTGGGGTAATTTTTTAACTAAGGTTCGCAGCACCAAGTCCCTCGCTGGAATTTGGTACCATGTCAACCGTGCCCGAGGTCAGACACCTTGCTTGTGATCCAGACCACATAACGCCACTCTCAAGCCTCGTTTTTTACTAGCAATTTTGACCGGGTTGCACAAACACAGACCTGTTGTTGGCAGCAATCCCCCTAAAGCAAACTCACTCTGACTTTCCCGCCTTATCATTGGTTACCTAACCTAACCTAACTTATCAAGTTATTGCAGGTATATAATCCCTGAATGCAGAAACACGGGTAAAGGCTTATTAACTGTATATATTGGGTACTGTAATATCAAAATCAAGAACTGGAACTGTTGCCGAAAATTTGAATTTCCGCTGACGGGAAAAATGGGAGCACTCGCCGACGTCGGTGAGAATTCCGATTGGCGACAGTTCCAGTTACTCCCTGAAAGTCAATATTTTCAGAGTATGTGATGGTAACCTAATCATAATCATCATGATTCACTACAAAACAAAGGCTTTCCCCATCCTTCTCCACACATCTCTGTTAGCTGCCCATCTATTCCTAGCATCCCTGCAAAACTCTTATCTCGTCTCTCCATCTAGTTCTCTTGTCTGCCCTGAGAACTAGATGGAGAGACAAGACAGAAAACCTAACCATAAACAGAGCGTCAAATAATTCAAACCTTTCCAGGTATATATTCTTATCAGGAAAGGCAAAGACTAACATTGGCCTGACATCTAAGAATAAGAAAAAACCATAAACTAGGGGGAGCACTTAAGGGGAGGCGCTGCCAAATAATGGGTATTTTTCACTATTCCAGCCATTTTATAAAAGTTACTCCGAAAAATAGCTGAACATGTCACGCGTTCTCTGTGAAAGTTTGGCAGCTGTACGATAATTCTTTCCCTTGCAAATAAATTAATTTGTGTTATCAATTTTGAGGTCTCCTCCCTGCAGAAACCTCCGTTTTCTATTGATATCTGGAAAGTGCAATTATTGTACTTTGGAGACTTATAACTCCATTAGTTGTGAACATAATAAAAAAAAAAATATCTGCTGAAATATAGATGAATGGTAAATAATTTGCCCATGTGATTTTTTTCTAAACAAAAAACACTGCTGATATGATTTATTGAAAGTAAAAGAAGGGGTAGAATTACATGGTTCATAAAATGGTGATTTTGGTCATGTTTTTGCACAGCAATGGTGAGACATATCAAAAAATTGAGTGCGCAATTTCTAACTGGTGGTTTCATAAGTAAAACTACCCAATATCATACATATTGAGTGAACATGCTGGCTCCCATTTATGTTTCTAGCTCTGCTCTTATTACAAATAATAAATACTCGTTTGTAATTTTTTTCCTGCAGAACCACGAAAGTAATTGTGCTGATACATGCAGATCTTATTGCATTTACTTAAGTCTTCAAAGAAATATATACCTTAGAACAATTAGAATAATATGAATGTACCCTCCACTAATGCTAGGAGGCGCCTCCCCTTAAACAATTACCTATGTGGGAATACCGTAAATGAAAAATTCCTTCTTACCGCAGTTTTGATTACCAGTGTGATTGAAAAGACCACAGACCTGGCCTACATAGTTTATGTCTCTTGCAAGATAATTATATGCAAAATGATGATCCTCACAATGCTTACCACATATTTTTTTCTTTCTCTTTTCTTCCAGCTTGTACGAGTGCCGCAGACCCAGCTGTGCCGTGGTGTACGCCACACCTCAGGCTGCAGATGCTTGTGTGCATGGACAGTTGTCTGAAGGTACATTAAATTATTACTGGCTTTACTGGATTATGTATTACAAACAGTAGGTTTTAGTTGCCTTTACTTAATTTGGGTAAAGATTAATTTTCTCTCCTTATTTCGGAAAATGACATCATTTTGTTGGTGTTATTTTTGAATATATTATCAAAATGAAAGAATGAAGATTTTTTTTCCAATAAATCAGGCAGTACGTTCTTTCCTCAATAGGCAGTAATCCATGGAAACCTAACCTAACCTGATAACGCGCGAGTGATTATTTTTACTTTACGTGATGATTAAGTTAATTTATTGACTCGGGCCCTTAATAATGATTAATTATCCCTACTTTTTATGAGACTAACACTTGAATACTTCTCGCAGATCTACGTATCATGGCGAAAGCGAGGACTTTCAGATGTGGAAACGTCCCCCCAGAACGGAGGCGCTGCTGGCACTGGTTGGGAAAATTACGACCGATTAACAGCAAGCTTGAGAAGGGCAACATGGTGTGGGCGAATATCACCCTCACGAAATGCAAGAAAAGTATGTATTATGAGATAAAAATAATAATGATGGATGTAATAATTCTTTTGATGATTAATATAAATATTCTATTGTACAAGTGTGTACGATAGTGTCACTCGTAAATGCATATAAAGAATGTAATTGGAATATTAGGTTGCCATCTCATAAATTTACGACAGTAAAACTCATGATAATTGGATATATCAAAACTAAATTGATATATCACCCACTGAAAAGTAACTGAATATACCTCATTAGGTTCCAGCCGACCACTGATACTAAACGGTTCATATCTATAAAATATTGGCTTTAAAATAAAATATGGATAATTGGTAGGACGAGCGAATCAGTGAATGAGAAGGTTCGAACAGTCCCTTGAAGTGGCAGGCACAGGGAAATACGGGCGATCAGTGCGTCCTCAGGACATCGAGGAGGGAGGATGTACAGATCGTGTCCTCCGCTACCCCCTGCAAAGCTTCTTGTTGTATACAACATCTTTATCTACTTCTGAAGACGGTATAAGTAAGTGCGGTAAAAATTGAGTGTTTTAGTCGTTGTTGTTATAAAGTTTTTTGGTATGTGTGAGATGTAGTAAAGGGATTTGTGGGTATTAATTAAGTGGGTTTTAAGTGTTTAATTAATTACCAGTGGGTTGTTAGGGGTTTTTGTGTGAATGTATTTAGCAGGGGGAGTGGCTCTTATGGTCGCTATAGCTATGGGTGAATGTGTGTGTGAATCATGTAGATATGCACTGAATGGATGGTAGAGAAAATATATTACGTGAGGAAGGGAAATGAAGAGACAAGGGAATGCAGAAGATGTAATAACGAGTGGAAAAAAAGGATTTTGTAAATAGTTGTAAAATGAGAAGAATACTGAAAATTATTAGAAAAGACTATGAGCAATTAGAAAATCCAGATGTATTAATTATGTATTTATAAGACTTTTAAAGTTCATGTATTACCCCTTGAGGGTGAATGCGGTTCCTTATCTAAGCGGTAGTCCGAAGTTGTGAGAGATTGTTCCATGGTGTTTTGTGACTGTCATATACGACGGTAGGGGTTGATAATATGGTCAAAAAAAAAGGTGTGGTGTGTATATCTAGTTTTACATATATTTCTTCTGATCTATTTGTATTATATTTACAGGGCCGAGCAACGCTCATTGATGGCCCACAAAAAGAAAAAAATTCCAAATATCCAAACATTTATTTTGTCCAATTCATTCATCATTTCGTGTTGGCCGAAGCTCACCCCCAAACCGGGGAGGCGGTCCCAGAGCACCCCGGCAACACGCCTGTAGCCGCAAAGAGATTCACTGCTAGGGTTGACACCGATGGCAAAAAAAAAAATCGGATTAAGAGTGAAAGAGAGAGATATATAGTTTACTAGTAATGGAGCATTACATTATCTTATAACAACCACACTTGGCTATTAATGGACCTGTTTTTACTATAACAGTACATGCAGAAAAAGCAGGGATGTAATAAACAATACTGTAAAAGGCTACTGCTCGTGTCAGGGAGGGGTAGGAAGGAACACGTGACTCAGCTGTATCGGCCGTGAGGACCATCGCAGCCTATCCCTCCTTTCTCCTCCCACCACAGCCCGACGGGCACTGCCCACTTTACCTTGTTACAGTATTGTTTTATTAAGCCCTGCTATTCTCATGTGTGAACTGCTTTATTTAGTAATAACATGTCCATTATACCAATTTTGTTGTTAACGATAATGTATGCTCCATTACTAGTAAACATTTGATTAAATCATTCAAAATGTCACCGACCCGAGCGGCAACCTGACTGCATGCTCGAAAATTACTGGCCGAGCTAATTTTCTACTTCATCTCACTCTAAAGGAGCTTCAAAAAGCATATGGTTATAGAATATTTTGTGCTTAGAATTACATGTTCTTTTTCACCCTGTATCAATACTTTGCAGAAAACTCTGTTTACAACGCCTGTATGTTCATACGGTAGCTACACAATAGATAAAAATACAACGAAGCTACAAAACATACTCTGACCGCTCTTTTATATAGTATGAGATCTCCAGTAACAAATTACGTGGTAATTGACAAAAAAAAAAAAAGATTACTGGCTCAATAATGACAACATCCAACCGAATAGTTATACCTCCTAGATTCAAACATAGCAAAACATGATGCATATATCTTACTTTTGTGTGCCTATGTTGTTGTCTTATGATCTTCGTGAGACGTGTTTTTTCCTTCCTACTTATGTCAGCTTCTAACCTAAAAGAAGAAGGAGAAACACTGACTACATACATGAATAATAAATATGTGTGTGTATATATACTTATATAATTATCTATATATATATATATTATCTATATATCTATAGTATATATATATAATATATTATATATATATATATCTATGTATGTCTATATATATATACAGACCTGGCACTAAATACATTGAATGTTATTTAGAATACTAAATACTAAATACATGGGAGAAATGTAATTTAAAGTACTAAAATACATTTTACGAATTATGTTAAATGAATGCACAAAAACTAAATACATCTAAGTGTTTTAAATACATTTGAAAATACATTTTAATACACAAACATTTTCACGATGTCCGAAAAAAATTGGATTTTTTTTGTGCCTTCTCAGGTTTTAATTTCGCCCTTGCAAGTGGGAAACACTGGTTTTATTGTAGTCATGTCGGGGTAGTCCAGATAGTTGTGGCGGGTTTATGGCCATATTAACTGATAAAAAGTAGGTTTACTTTATATTATTGAGTACATGTATTTATCCAATGTATTTGAAATTACTCATAAAGTATTTAATACTTATTTAAATACACGACAACAAAAACCCCCCCTCAAATAGTATTTGTATAAATACATTGCTAAATACACAAATGTATTTAAATACGTATTATAAATACAAATGTATTTAAAATGTACTTGCCCAGACTCTGTATATATCTACTAATATTATATATATGATATATATATATATATAAGATATATATATATATATATAGATATATATATATATTATATAATATTATAGTATATATATATATATATATAGTATATATGTATATATATATATGTTATTGTACGATATACATACAAACTTTATTACAATCCAGCCATCAAGAGCATCTTGTAAACCATATGCATTTACTACATTAGCGATATGTATTCTTTCAACAAACAAAAATAATTTTCTTCACTTGCATTTCTTTTTAAAATTTGAGTTAACACAACATCTTTGTTTTTAAAGTATATGATTTCCTGACCATTTTGTGTTTGTCAAACACCTTTACATTGGACTTCCACCATGCTCTGGAGGCATATGGCGTCTTGTTCTTATGGTATTTTCAACTAGCTAATTCTCTATGACTACAATATTCCTCTTATCTCTCTTTAGTTTTTCTGGGACTAGGGTAGCTTTCGCCACTTTGGAGAGAACTCTTCTTTCCCTCCTGTGTTCGCCACAAGTGATACACGGGCTGCGACCAGCCGAATGCCGATGGGCAGGGCCAGTATTAATACGTCCCAATCAACCTCCTGATCCACGTAAGTATCTTAGGTTAGTGCTTCGTGCTCCGCTGGGGTATCTTGTCGGGAAAAAGATAGGCATGGGTTTATTCTGAAGGTAAAGAAAGTATTATATTTTTGTGACAATAACATCCCCCCCCCCCCCCCCCATGGGATGGCTGCAACAGAAGTCTCCATTTATTCCTGTCCCTGGCTTCCCTCTTGCATGCTGTAATCCCTCTCATTCTTCTCTTGCCCCTTATCCTTCACATACTCAAGCATCCTGGCCTCACATTTTCATCCTAGGGGTCGTCCTTGTACCACACTGCATCACCACATCAACAATGCTCTCTTAGGCATTTCAGTTCTGCCATCAGTATCTATAATGACCTATAAATATTATAGGATGTGTTGGGTTTTGCGATAGGAGAATGTTGAGGCCATATGGCTGGGATACTATGGAAGGATGAAGTGTCCCGTGACAATGGTGGCAAGAAAAATGTGGATTGAAGACTGAGTACAGTGCTGAAGTATGAGTATTGAGGTGGTTTTGAGCACCGTGAAAAGGAGAGGAGTTTGGTGAGGCATTGGGGAGAGCTGTTGGAGTGGAAGTGCCAGGTGCTGTCCACTCGGTATGGCCAAGGAAAACTTCAAGCATGTTTTTGAAGAGGATCTGGCAGCATTGGGCATTAAAGAAGTAAAGCACAACGATAGAGATCTTAGAGAGTATGCTCAGCCTCTAACCTCATAAGATTAATTGGCAATCGACATTAACAGAAAGAAATTCTATATGACCAAACTACCTTAAGAGTGCTGCACTACACCCCTTCGAACCACTCCACATTGAATCCCACAAGCTTACGTTGACAAAACCAAACCTGTATACACCTAGATCCATTAATTCCACCATCATTCTTCTTCTGCACCATTAAGGCGATTCAGGACCTACAAGCACTTCTTAAATAATTATTTTTAGCTGAAATCCGTGACCATTGTCTTTAATTCCACACTCAGTCTCACGTGCATATGTGGATTGTTTTGCACAATTATTGGCATTTCTCAGTCCCTTTTTCACTTCATGCTCACAGTCCTTCTTACTCTTACACGGCGGGTGACTTTTCACCTCGCCGTGCACACCAGCCGGCAATTTGGCTCTAATGGCCTGTTTTCTACCAATAATTTAGAAAAATTGCTGTAAGCAATCAGAAAACAAAGGAAATCATCTTCCAGGTTCATCTTTCGTCATACGTATGCATATCAACCAACTCTCTAAGTACTCTGGGTTCACACAGTGATTCCTACTTCTCCCATTGTTCCCTTATCATAACTCCGATGTCTCTCTCTCATCTCTCTCTCTCTCTTTTTTTTTACTGTCTCCCGTGTATCTCTGGAGATCCTGCCAAGTGTCCCAACTTTCTTACTCGTAAGGCTCCAAGTTACCTCGTGACATATGTAACTCTGCCGAAAGTGACGTAAAATAGTACAGTAATAGGTAATATCTACATTAGTGGAGCAGGGACCTGTGAGACTTTCATCAACCAGACTGCGCATGCGCATGTGTAAACATTGACAAGGAATGATAAATCGGTGTCAGCAGACTCCTGTCAATCACACAACGAAGCCTTAAGAGTGAAGAATATCCATGTTCATGAGCAACGCTATAATCAGTGTGATGTCAACAAGACAACATGTAGAAGACAGCTTCGCTCTTGCCGTCCGCCAGCAGGTGCTGCTCCAACCTGCACCAGAGATGCCAATCACCCCTCCAACAGGTACTAATCATCCCTCCGTACAGTACCCACACGGAATTCCTCGACACTAACTTACGCAAGCCTATCTACAGAACACGTGCCGTGAAATGGGGCTAACCAATATTTGGACGACCAAGAGCCAACATCATTAATGTTACTGGAAAATGTCACCCACACCAAATACAAGTGAAACGCAACACTGCCCACATCCTTCAACCCGAACGCTTCGAGGCAATCCCCCAGTGAGCCACAGACTACACCCCTGCCTCCCTCCACAGGCATCCCGCAGCTTCGACCGGGGGACCTCTCTACCCCCCTCCGCACGGTGATTGCAGCCAGCCCCTCCGCCTGATGACATGCAGCCAGCCCCTTTCAACGCACCCGACCTGTGGTTGACGCCCTCTTCAACCCGACGACATGTGGTTAGATCCTACACCGCCCAGCTGACCTACGGCTGACCCTTTTTGAACTTCTGGCGAATCGAGAACAGCCCGTCGCAGCCGGCAGCCAACAACAACCTCCCAATCTCCAGTCCTTCACAAAGTAACCTAGCCATCCCCTATATGCCACGCAGGTAACTCACACAAACTATGATTTATTTGATACAAGTGAATTGCTGGCAAAGTGCATAAACTCTCAAAGACAATTAATCAATCATGTCCTAAACTAGAAAAAAAAATATGGAGGTCGAACTGCTAAACCTGAAATTAAGATTGCTTATAAACTAATACCATTGAATCCCTGCAACAACGTGTAGTTTATTAGAGCATGCCAATATCACTCGCAGTAAACAGCACAAAATAAAATCAGACCCTGAGCAGACTCCATCACATAACAACAATCTCTATATGGTGATAACTAACTTGCAAAGAGTACTAGTTCTGATTTAGAGAAACTTCAAAGTAAGGACTATTTTCCCCGGTGCAAACATCGACCTGCTTAAAAAGTTTGGGTGACAGAAAAACTCAACTGGATTCCTTCTGAGTGGCGTGATATAGGTGGGCCTGTAATGAACATACATCTATAGTTGTGTTTTAGGTCCCATGCTAGCGGTTTGCTACGAGTTGCCTAACGAGTTGTGTGTTGGTCCCATGGCTCCGGTACCAGAAACACCAACAGTTCTCTGCTTCTGACTTTGCAAGGTCCCAGAAGGTTGCGAATTGCAGGTTCTTGGTATCAGAGACCAGAGTGCACCGCTGAGACATGGTATTAGTAACTGCCGAGGGTAGCTAAGGGATCGACCACATCCTCATTAGTACTCGTTGGAGGATCCTCCAGAACTGCAGGGTTTTACCGGAGTGCTGGAGGTTCTTTGGAACAGATCACAGCACTTGTTGTTGCTACCACTTAAGCTTCATGTCAATCCAGATGAATCTCAGGAGGTAACCATAACTATGTTTCATCTTGAGAAACTGAAGGACTGACATGTCTCATAGAGTAATTGCGGTGGCAGTCCTCAATTGGTTTTGATGTGCTCGGTGCTCTCTCGGGATCCTGTAGAACTGTGGGATAACCTTCAAACGTGAAACTCTAACGGCTGCCAAAGAATGTATTGTGAGAGCCCGAATTCAAGGCGGTGGTTTTGTCTCACGGAGACGCTGCTGCAGAAATCGAGGAAGTCGCGCCTGCTCAGGCTGCTGGTAACCGGACACAGCACAGGGCTTCTGTCCGCCGGAATAGAACCCTCCTGAGGAGAGACAAGGAGAGGTATGTCAGGAGTCTCGCTGAGATGTCGAGGGTCATTTGAACGCTAATGACCTCGACCCGCCTACCGAGCCCTGAAGAAGCTCCGTTCAAGTCTCCTTCATCGGCGAGTGCTAGTCGAACAGTCAAGATGGGAGCGCCTCGTGTCGGACATGGATGGCAGATGGCTCGTTGGGCTGAGTAACTTTGGGCGTTGTTTCACGGTGGACCCTCCAACTGAGCATACTCACACACTGGGTTACAGGCAGTGGATGCCGATCTCCCATTGACTGACACACGCACCCTCTCTTGACGAAGTCAGAGAGGCTTGTAGCAAGTTGAAGGGTGAAAGGCAGCTGGTGTTTGTAATATCAGTGTCGGGCTTCCTCAAAGCTGGGTGAGTCCATGATCCGCGGGTTCATGCTGTCCTGACTGCCGTGTGGCCAATCAGGTACCATTCCTCCTGACTGGAAAAGGGGGCTGGTCGTCCCTGATCTGGAAGGGTGAAAGGGGGACCATCATGACTGCAACAATTCCCGCGTATTACAACTGCTCACGTACACAGGCCAATGTGCTTGCACATCCTATTGCTGACACGAATTCGCAGTCATCTGGTGAAGCCTCAGAGACCTCAGCGTCCTGGGTTCACGAGCCTGGTAAGTCAACACGGCCGTATCCTAGCGCTCGTGTCCTGGGGAACGCCGACTGTGAGTTTCGACCGGGGATGTTGCAGCCTATGTTTTGAGTCTCAAGAAGGCGTTTTTACCTCAGTGCGATCGTGGAGTCACTCTGGGATCTTCATTCGACTTTGAGGGATTCCTGCAAGGACTATTGTTTGAAACTGTCTGTAATTCTGGGACTGCGAGTGCTGGAAGTGTGGGGCAGGTGTATCCAGCTTCTTTCCTGTGAATACAGGAGTGAGGCAAGGGTGCGTCCTTGCCCTCATCACTTTTCAACCTCTTGTATGGACTTGGTATTGGACAGTTGTAGATCAAAGTGATTGGTGAAGCTCCGTCGGCAACAACCAAGATCCTTATCTTGTTTTTGCCGAGGATGCGTGAATCTTTGCTGGTCGCTGGAGCCTGGTGATGGCTCTCGAGGCGGTCTGCAGCAAAAAAAAACAGGGGAGCAAAGCCTTTTTGGGACTTGAGGTCTCTGGCTCAGACCAAGGTCCAGTAATTTGGAGACTTACAGATGAACATACAGTCCTGTTCATGCGTGTGGTGGCCAGGACATTGAGATCTTGGAAAGTTTTGACATACCTTGGTAGCGCAGTCCATAATGTCACGCGGGTCACGTCAAGAAGTCCTACGACGATTGCATAGCCCACGGTGTTATGGACGTCGCTCAGCGGGAGTATTTGGCGTTTCGGTCGGTACCTGTGCAGGAGGACAGAATCCGGTATCTTCAAGTCTCTTGTGATCCCTGATCCTTACTCTATGTTGTGGACATGGACACTAAATAGTGATCTTAAGAGCGAATCAATGCCTTTGGTATAAGTGTCTTCGCAGAATCATGGGTGGTATCGCTGGGATGATTACCTCTCTTCAGCGTGTTGCACCGTGAGACTGAATCGAGGCCTTTACCTGCATAGTCCGTCAGCGCCACTTCGCTATTGGGCATGTGGCACGCTACCAGGAACCGGGATCTTCCCATCGGGTTGTATCTGTAAGGACAATCCGGTGTGGAGGAAGCCAAGGGGGCGCCCCAACAAGGTGCTCGTGGCTGGGCAAGTGAGTTTCTTTGTCGAAGCTGCTTGGTATGGGAAAGGACCTGCATGGGAACTCGGCGCGTGGTGACCCCCGGGAGTGGCGTCGTAGGGTGGGCGAGGCGACGCGCCCCGGCGTAATGCCCCCATGATTGATTGATTGTATGACATACTTGATTGACGTAGCCCCTCATAGCATTTTAGATACTTTTGGTTCATTGATTAGTGCTCTCAAGTGAAGAACAATAATATGAAGATTTGTGTGTGTCAGTGTGTGGCCAGTGCCTAATGTCTCAGGAATCCCAGTCAGATAAACAAGTTTAAAAACGAACTGCTAGTGAAATGGTTGTGAAGCAAACGGAGTTACTGTCAGTAACCCAGTCCCACGTTCAGACTTGGCACTGGAGATTTGATGATTTTTTGTTTTAGCTAGATGAGATAACGTATCCCTCACCCTGAACAGACTAGTCGCAGTTAGTTGTTCCTTGTGGGACAATAGATAAACAATGTCCAGGATTTAATTCTTGATTTCAATTGGAATACTGTTAAGAAAACAACCTCTATGTTTCACATGATATTCAAATAATGAATCGCGATCCACAAACAAAGACACTATGGCACCCTCACGCACAAGGTGTGCCTCGCCCTATCCCCCCTCCCACAACTAACCATTATGTTGACTCCGAACCGAACCACAGTCATGGTAACGACCGCACAGCCCTTTCAGCAGCTACTACTCAAAAAGTAGTTCACAACCTGCCAATGTACAGCATGTGGCAACGCCCCCCCACCCGACCTCCAACCCCTTGTGCATATACCTCCTAACCAAACTACTGCCTACCACCCCCCCCCGGCTTATCCCAAGCCCTGGCCCAACAGTACCTGGCCGAGGCTGGGTGCCCTATCATCCCACCCCGGCCCGCCAGGGGGCCATCAGTTACTCCTCGATGCCTCGAACACTGTTGCAGACCCACACTACACGCCACTACATACATTGAGAAACAAAGTCCTCATTGCGGGGAAACGATTACAGACGCGACGCGACCCTCACCACACGCGAGTCTTTTCAACCACTAACACTAATGTTGGCCACTCTACACACATCGAAAAAACGAATAGGATGCTTCAACTGTGGGGATTTCACAAATTCCGCGAATAGCACTGATTGCGGGCACACCCTACTCACCTATCCACTCCATTGCATTGAAACACAGAATACTCTATTGGGAAGAAACACAGACACAACGCGACCCTCAACACACCGAATCTTTTCACCCTTAACACTATGTTGACCACTCTAACACACATCAGTAAAACGAAAATAGATTCTTCACTGGTGGGGAATTCAACCACAAACAGTCAACTTGTATGCCATGACCACAACTCAGATGTGAATTTTGCCGATGCCCTAGGACATAAGTCTCGATTTGTATTATTACCAGTAGATAGAGATGTGGCGAAGAAGAATCTGCCGATGTATGGGGTTATATAGGAAAGGTTGATAACTATTGAAACATATAAACGCTTCATCCCCCTACAGTCTAATTTTGATGAATTAAGCTTCTTATATCTGATAGAGATATTGATGTGTTGTGTGTGAGTGAGACATGGATACGTGCTGAAACTCCTGATGAACATATTACATTCCTAGTTTTACAGTTACTATTAGATGCTGATGCTGGAAACGGTGGAGGAGGTGTAGGTATTTATGTAAACAAGACTACTGAAAACTAATATACTGAAAGATATCTACCTTTCTCTAACACCAGGTGTAGAGGACTGATGCTGAGTTTCGAGTCTATGTTTCCACAGGCCGTTAAATCATTGGGTGTGTGTTAGCAGGCCCCTAAGGCCCCAGTGGCTTCTATTTTGAGTATATTCAGGATGTGTATTTTAGACAATTATAGTTGTAGTAGAAATGGGTTGTTTTATGTATTAGTGATTTTAATGATGATTATTTTCTAAGAAAAACAAGATTAGTGGTATAATCATTGCAATAAACTTACACAGTTTATAGAAGAAGGCCACTAGGGTGACACCCACATCATCTACTTTACTAGATTTGATACTTACCAACAAAGCAACTTGGTTTTAGCAAATCTGTCTTTTCCGGAAATAATATCAGACATGACCCTCATCAGTTTAATTAAATAAAGTATAAGCCTAAGCGAAAGCCAGAGAGTAAAACTTTTCGTCATCTGGGTAAATATATTAAGTTTATCTGTGTGACTTAACTTTATGGAAGCAGTCTCAAACCTAATCAAATAGATTGCACACCGACAATGTTGACTTACAAGTAAAATATTTTTTAATATAGATATTTACCTGAATGTCTGGCAAATGTATACTCCTTTGTAATCCATTAGGGGAGTTAAAGACCTTTAGCACCTTGGCTTAATGACGATTTGCATCTGGCCATGAAGACACGTGATGATACTCGCAGTAAGTTGAGGAGAGACAGTCTAAACTTTCTGTGCAACCAAAAGTACACTAACCGAAGAAGGCAATTAAGTCTCGCTTTGCTACAACTAAAAAGGAATATTAATGTCATAATTCTAGATTCTAAAGGTAATTCATGGCGTGTATATGGAGATCTTATTGAAAGAAGATTAGTCCTTACAAAAAAAGTGTGGCTCTAGAATCAATTTGAATTCGACAAATGTAAGTGAGAGGCCGAATGTTTTAATATCTACTTTTGCAAATGTAGGAAATACAACTTATGATCAAACACAACAGACTTTACAAAAATCACCTTATTTTCGTTGGACTCTTGTTACCGAGTGTAATAGAAGGTGGAAAAAATTGAGTTTTTAGACCTAGCCCGGGACACTAATACTAGTGATATTAACAATAAAAAGTCTGAAAGATACTCGTTCCTGTGGGCTCTATGGGATATTGCTTAAGTTCATCAAGGATGCCTTATATATTATTGGCTTTCCCTAACTTTGCATAATCAAAAATACTTCTATCGTTACCGGTGTCTTTCCCCTGGCCTGGAAACATGCCATGTCGCGTGTCCTTTGTTTAAGAAGGTGAATTTTCAACAATGTACTAACTAGTAGCCCAATTTTTCTCTTTACCATACTCTCTAAGAGTTTAGGAAAAAATTGTATCTAGTCATGCTTCAAACTTCTTAGAAGATAACAAGTATCTCTCTAACGGCCAGCATGGTTTTAGACAACCTAAGCTTTCTACCGAGTCTGCTTCTATACTGTGTGATAATGATAAAATATATAAAAATATGATAATAGAAAATATCATTGTTACATTAATGTAGATTATCAAAGCATTGACAGTGTCGAGCCATAGTATTCCCCTAAGAAAATGTCTCGACACCTTAACATTGACTCCTTCTGGCTTAACAGCTTCTTTGTACAGAAGTCAGTCTGTCAGTTACAAAAGTAATATCACAAAAAGAAATGTCAGCTATGGCGTTCCCTCAGGTTCGCATCCTGGGACACTCGTATTATTCAATACATTTATATCATGACTGAATGGCTCAACACTTCAATGACTGTACAGCTTGTCAGCTACGCTGACGCACTCAGTAGTTCTTCATCTTCACATGTGATCTCTCCCGAACTTAGGCACCATCATTAAGAAACGAAGCAACCCTTACTAAGGCAAATAGATTATTTTTCTTGTAACTGGCCTGATGATCAATCCAGCAAAACACAATGTATATTCATTGAAGCGAGGAGGGCAGACTTTTTACTGTCCAATGTCACATGTAACCTGAGAATATTATGATTCAGTTTGACGACACACCAGCGTCCGTCCCAGCACACAGTAAAAAATTTAGGTTTATACATGGATCCGCTATTTTTATTTGACAGCGCATAATAACGAGTTAAATAAAAGGTCATTGGGATTTAATGTTATATATGCCGAGAAGTAAATTTTGGGGGGGGATAATCTGCAGGATAAATTGTTGTCCAGATCACTTGTATTGAGTCTTATTAACTACTGCGTGCTACTCATTTGGGTTACTCACCACACACTCTTTTTACAGAAAGTACAAAAACACAAATTTTGCTGCCAGTAGTTTCGATAGGTGGTATAACAGAAAATATGACCATATATCTCCCCTGCACTTCAATATAACTACGGATGGCTCAGAATTAACAAAAAATATTTTTTGACTGTTAACATTGCCATGTATAATCTCTGAACGCATGTAATCCCGCTGGCTCCACTCCATTTCCCAACAGTCCACAGGCACAACAAGGTATCATGACAGAGACACCACAAGTAACCTTGTTATTCCTAGAGTTAAGACATCCCCGGTGCTAAAATTTTACAGTTACATGGCCAAAAAAATGGAACTCCTACCAGCCAACGTCACGTGGCCACATACACTTTCTGTATTTTTAAAACCTAGACTATCCAACGATATTTCTCAAGACCAAAGATGATTTTTAGTAGAGTACGTTTTTTAGGGCAAGGAATTTTTTTTTTTCGTACATATTCTACTTTTTGTGTAATTCTAAGTTTTCTGGCCAATTTTACTTGTCTTACTGATTTTTTTAGCGATTTTTAGATTTTACTTTTTTATTGTAATTTTATGTTTTAAAGTGTAGAATTCTGCTTGTCTTAACTATAATGTTTAGCAACCATTTATACACATTTCTTTTTATTGTAATCTATACTTCTGTTTACTCGAATTTTGCCTGTTTGACTGGAATTTTATTTATTTTACTCTTTACTAGATTATTGACAATGCTGGTACCTGGAATTTGGTGCAATAGATATTTGTACCACTCGTATGGTCAGCTACAGTGATTACTCACGCATATTTTTTTTTGCCTATATTTTAGCATGTAAATAAGCTTGACATGTAGCAAGTCTATACATTATTATACGTATTCGGTGTAATAACCACTACACTGTGGAACAAATAAATGAATTTGAATTTGATTTGAACTCTCTCTTCTCTCTCTCTCTCTCTCTCTCTTCTCTCGCTCTTCATAAGTAGAATTCTGTTCAGGCGAGGTCGAAATCATCGCGCCTATAGATATTAAGCTCCTCATTACCCTTTCACGCACAAAAAGTTTAATAAGTTTTTCCCGTCCACTGCACATCCGTCGTATGCTACCTCTAAGGGTGCCCCTGCGAAAATGGCCTGACTGTGCTCTACAATTACTTTTTTGTAATGTTATCAATTTCCACAACGTGTATTCTTTTTTTCCTGCATTATTATATTCAAATTGTTTGTTGCAAGAGATTTATTCTGCCTTATGAAAGAAAAAATACAAGAATTCAATAAAACTAGCGAATTTTACCGACTCCAAAAAAATATTGAGTAAAAGAAATAAGAAATTACTTACGTTCACCACTTCGTACTCGAAACTTCCTGAGTCCACTTGTTATGGTTTATATGCCAATAAAGCGGAGTTTTTTTATGAGATTCCAACGCTCCATTATAATTTTTCATATGGCCATTATGGCCAGCTCGGACATGTTTTTAAAGGGACGCCAATTCGCGCACACAAGGGCTCCTGCTGGTGGAAACTGACACACTACACCCTTATCATTTCACTCCACTCACATGGAGTTGAAAATTAGTTTATTTTTATAGGTCTAGGTTGGATCTTTGGACACAGAAAATTTTGACGCATTCTGATAAATCTTTATTTTTGGCGAATTTTTAACTGTTTTTTTGACGCAATTCCGTCAAAGCTCAGATTGCAGACACGGGCCCGTTTTGACGCGATGCGTCACCGTGCGTGAAGGGTTAAAAACGGAAGTTTGCAAGGTGAAAGTTATCCCCACACAGCAAAAAGTGTGCTGTAGGCTCAAAGTCCGTGAAAAGTAAGAAAGTGTAGCACTTCTTCAGTCGCCAAACGACAATACCTCCCCTCACTCAGTCTTGGTTCCCGAAGCTTGTGCCCTCTGAATCACAATGTCGGGAATGAGGCCATACCACTATTTCCATATAACACCACAGATGTGGGCGAAACCATCTACTCCTTTTATCATGGTTATAATTATCTATAGCAACTGTAAATATTGCTGTATAGGTCCAAAATCAGGATCGCGGATCTCTGACGACGTATCAATAAAGGGCTCGCTCTCGAATAACGGCAGAAAGATCTCGGGCACCTACCCCTACTCAGGACGGAACGAGTGACGTCACCCCCGGCCGTGTAGGGGGTTATATCCTTACATAACATCCTCTATTAATTTCGTTCCATGTTCTTGTATATTCCATTGGTAGATCCGATGTCACCATCTCGAGTCCTTTTTTGGGGTCTGTCCTCTCCTGCCTTACTTCTTCGATTATTAATCCTCTTCTTGTTCTCTGATGCCGAGGACCCTTTGACGCGCTGACTTACCGCTTCACCTGTGGCCAGAGAATAAATCTAGCTTCTTGGAAAAGATTTTTAGGAATCAGAATGTGGATATGTGGAATATTTAGTCACACATAGGTACCATTCAGCATATATATTCCGCATGCCTATAATCAAACTTACGCTTCATGAACTAGTTCCACACATTGATGTAGGCAACACTGTATGCCTGAACTACTGCAAGCAGTGCATCTGCCGTAGGCTGCGCAGTGCACTATTTCAAACCACAGTCGGCAGCGGCCTTCTTGCTGGCGTTAACAACGGATAATGAGGCTGAGCCCTCTCGTTCGGTGGCCTTTGTACTCATTGTAACCTAGAATAAGCATAAGGAAGTATTCCTTGTTTCCTTCAAGAACTCATAAGCTTCGCGACTGCGATTCAAGCTGCTATAAATCTAGCGGGTCATGGTCAGGCAGAAGTTACTGACAGGGTATTCTAGGTTTTAAGGCTAGAAGACAGCGCAGCGGGCGACTAATTCCGGGCAGCACAAGCCACTCTCCGCCAGCCATCACGGGCCTTCTCCCGCATCTCTCCTTATCTCCCCAGGGCTGCACGGGGCAATGCGCTCCTCCCTCTTGGATTTTATATCTCCAGCATGTGATACTTGTGCTGCTCGGATGGAATAGTATAGTGCGTCGAAGTGTGGTGATTGTGCTCGTGTGTGTCTGTGTTTAGGCAGTGTTCTCGTGTGTCGGTGTTCCGTGTGTTGGGTTGTGTTTTGCAATAGCGCGTCCAGTTGCTGGGGTGTCTGGGGCTCCCTTTTGTCTTCTCGGTAGTCAGGAGAGGCGGTGCGGTGTAGCCAGCCGCTATTTGCTGGTGCTGTTCTACCTGAGGGCGCAGATCAGTGTCTTCACAAATGACCTCTCCTTGTGGCGCCCGCTAGGGCCCGCCCACCCGCCCTCTCACACTATTACGGCACAACTCAACACACATACCTGCCTCATTCACTGAAACTCGCTTGTCTATGTTGATAGGTTTCAGCCATCAACGACGCTCACGCTTTCTGTGTTTAAAAGCCACGCTTGTGTGGTTTTTTGTGTGTTTCCGGCTGTGACAGCGTTGTCGAGACCCGCACTGTGTCATCTGCGTCCTAGAGCGCGGGTCTGACTGACATGACGAGTGGGGAGTCAGTATGACGCCTCCGGATCAGGCCAGAGATTGTGTCTTCTCTCTCTTGTGATTTTGCAGCCGTTGTTCACCCAATCCTTGTGGGGTAGCCTCTTCAAGCGGTCCCGCGCAGGGCTCGCGCGCTCTCGTCCGCCGCCATCTGAGAGTCGTGGCGACGTAGCGACCGCTGTACTTTTACGATCACAGGTTGTTTGCAACATTATCTTGAGGAGACGTCAGGGATATCAGGCAGAATCTGCTGAATGTACGATTGGGACGATGAAAGAGTTAAGGAAGGTCGCGACGAGGAAAGCCAGGAGGAGGAGGACGACCAGGGTCCAGTGTAATGCGGCTTTCACGGCTTTACATGCGGGTCTTTTGTCGCGTCTGCCCAAGGGCCGCAGGTATGTCGACTCAATCACACACCGGTTCATACCAACACCTCCTGCAGTTACTCACTCCGTGCAGCCTTCTGTCACTTCGGTCGCGGTGGCCACGGACAACTTTCAGCTCACTGCCGTTCTCACACACCATAATCCTTGGCGATCTAATTACGTGCCTACAGATGTGGCCTGCTCAACGAGCAACATGTGCTCACAGGTTCTCTCGTCCAGAGCCTTAGCATCAGGCTGGTTGTCTCTACAAGTGTTCGCGCTAATTGGCAGTCGACGTTGGGCAGGATTTCTGCCGACCATATCTTAGTGTAATTATACAGAAAGTGCTGGCCAGGGGGCGAGTGAAGCACATCATGCCATTACGGGTGTCTGTGTCAGACTTGTGACGTGTCAGTAGGTATCCTAGATACATATCCCTAGGGGATGCGTTTTCCGCTGTATTGATCTTAATTAACTCTCCCATACGCATTTGGGGTACCACCAACACTACTTTTTTTACAGAAAGTACAAAAACTACAAAATTTTGCTGCCAGAGTTTCGATAGGTGGTATAAGAAAATATGACCAATATCCCCCTGCCTTCAAAGAACTAGGAGGGCTCAGAATTAACAAAAAATATTTTTTGATGTTAACATTGCCATGTATAAATCTCTGAACGGCATGTATCCCGACTGGCTCCACTCATTCCCAACAGTCCACAGCACAACAAGTACATGACGAGCCCAACAAGTAACCTTGTTATTCCTAGAGTTAAGACAATCACCGGTGCTAAAATTTTTACATTTAAATGGACCAAAAAAATGGAACCCCCTACCACCAACGTCACGATGGCAAATACACTTTCTGTATTTAAATCTAGACTAGTCAACTATATTTTGCAAGACCAAAATGATTTTTAGTAGAGTAGTTTTTAGCAAGATTTACATATTATCTTTTATTGTAATTCAAAGGTTTTACTGCAATTTTACTTGTCTTACTAAATTTTTTAGCAGATTTTAGATTTTACTTTTTATTGTAATTTTATGTTTTACTAGAATTCTGCTTGTCTTACTATAATGTTTAGCAAATTTTACACATTTCTTTTTATTGTAAATCTTATGTTTACTCGAATTTTGCCTGTTTGACTGGAATTTTATTTATTTTACTCTTACTAGATATTAAACAATGCGGGACCTGGAATTGGTGCCAATATATATGTTGTACACTCGTATGGTCAGCTACAGTGACTTACTCACTCATTTTTTTTGCCTATATTTTAGCATGTAAAATAAGCTTGACATGTAGACAAGTCTACAATTATTATACGTATTCTGATGTAATAACCACTACCCTGTGGAAAATAAATGAATTTGAAATTTGAATTTGAACTCTCCCCTCTCTCTCTCTCTCTCTCTCTTTATAAAAGATTCTGTCAGGCGAGGACGAAATATCGCGCCTATAGATATTAGCTCCTCATTAACCCTTTCACGCACAAAAAGTTTAATAAGTTTTTCCGTCCACTGCAACATCCGTCTTATGCTCCCTAAGGGGCCCCGCGAAAAAGGCCTGACTGTGCGGCAAATTATTTTTTTATGTTATCAATTTCACCAACGTGTATTCTTTTTTTCCTGACATTATTATATATCATTGGTTTTGCAAGAGATTATTCTGCCTTTGGGAAAAAAAAAATAACAAGAAATTCAAAAAAAATAGCGAATTTTACCGACTCCAAAAAAATATTGAGTAAAGAGAAATAAGAAATTTCTTACGTTCACCACTTCGTAGCTCGAAACTTCCTGAGTCCACTTTTTATGGTTTATATGCCAATAAAAGGGGAGTTTTATGGGGATTCCAACGCTACCATTATAATTTTCATATGGCCATTAGGCCAGCTCGGGACATTTTTTTAAAGGGACGACAATTCGCGCACACAGGCTGCCTGTGAGGGGAAAAACGACACACAAACCCTTATCATTTCACATCCACTCACATGAGAGTTGAAATTAGTTTATTTTATAGGTCTAGGTTGGATTTTTGGGACACAAAAAAATTTTGACGCAATTCTGATAAATACTTTATTTTTGGCGAATTTTTAACTTTTTTTTTGACGCAATTCGCGTCAAAAGCTCAGATTGCAGACGGGCCCGTTTTGACGCGATGCGTCACCGTGCGTGAAAGGGTTAAAAACGGAAGTTTGCAAGGTGAAGTTATCCCCACACAGCAAAAAGGTGCTGGAGGGCTCAAAGTCCAGTGAAAAGTAAGAAAGTGTAGACTTCTAAGTCGCCAAACGACAATAACCTCCCCTCACTCAGTCCCTTGTTGGCCGAAGCTTGTGCTCTGAAGCACATGTCGGGATGAGGCCTACCACTTATTTCCATATAGACACCACATATGTGGGGGGAACTTACTCCCATTTTAAAAGTTTATATCTATACAACTAAAGATTGCTGTAGAGTCCAAAATCGGACCGGATCTCTGACGACGTATCAATACGTCACCCGACCAGCTCGCCCACCCCACTCAGGACGAACGAGTACGTCCCCCCCGCCGTGTAGGGGTTAATAGCCTAAATACATCCTCTATTCCATGTTTTGTATATTCTCTTGGTAGACCATTCACCATCTCGAGTCACTTTTTTGCCTGTACTCCCCCTTACTTCTTCATTATTAACCCTTCCGATGCCGAGCCCTTTGACCCTGACTTACCCTCCCTGTGCCAGAAAAAATCTACTTCTGGAAAAAAATGTTTTATGAATCAGAAAAGTGGATATGTGAATATTAGTCACACATAGGTACCATTCACATATATTTCCCATGCCTGATAATCAAACCTTACGCTCATATGTTCACACATTATGTAGCAACACTGTAGCCTGAGACACGGCAACAGGGGCACTGCCCTGCGCAGCACTATTTAAAACCACAGTCGCACGCCTTCTGGCTGGCCGTTAAAAACCGAGCCTCTCTTCGGTGGCCTTTGTACTCTTGTTAACCTAGAATAAGCGATAAGGAAGATTCCTTTTTTCCCTTTCAAGAACCAACTTCCCTCATCACTGCTAAAATCACCATGGCACAGAAGTTACTGAAGGGTTTCTGGGTTTTTAAAGGGCAGAGACAGCCAGCGCGACTCCCAGCCGAAGCCACTCTCCGCCAGCCATCACGCCTTCTCCCGCATCTCTTCCCCACGGCAATCGCTCCCCCTCTTGGATTTATATCTCCAGCAGTGATACTTGTGCTCTCAATGGATAGATAGTGCGTCGAAGTGTGGTGATTGTGCGTCGTGGTGTTGTGTTTAGCAGTGTTCTCGTGTCGTGTTCCGTGGGGTTTGGGGTTGTTTTTTGAAAACCCCAGTTGCTGGGGTGTCTGGCACCCCTTTTTGTCTTCTCGGAGGGGGAGAGCGGTGCGTGTAGCCACCCTCATTTCTGGGCTGTTCACTGAGCCAGTCAGTGTCTTCACCCCTTGTGGCGCCCGCTAGGCCCCGCCCACCCGCCCACACATATACGCACACACACACATACACTCCTCATTCACGCTTTGCTAGTTGATAGGTTTCAATCGTCCGCTTTCTGTGTTTAAAACCACGCTTGTTGGGTTTTTTGTGTGTTTCCGGCTGTGACACCGTTGTCAGACCCCACTGTGTCATCTGCGTCCAGCGGGTCTGAATATGACGAGGGGGAGACAGATACGCCCCAGGACAGGCGGGATGTGTCTTCCCCTGTGATGCACCGTCACCCCTGTGGGAGCCGCTTCAAAACTCCCCCAGCCCCGCTCTCTCCGCCCCATCTGAGAGTCGGGCCCAGCGGCGCTGTACTTACGCAGTTGTTTCAATATCTTGAGGAGACCAGGATATCAGCAGAATCTTGCTGAAGACAGAGGACGATGAAAGAAGTAAAGCGCGAGGGGGAAAGGCCAGGAGGAGGGAGGAGACACCAGCGCTTCACGGCTTTAATGCGGCTTTTGTCCGCTCCCAAGCCCGCAGATGTCGCTACACACCGGTTCAACCCACACCTCCTGCAGTTACTCACCCGTCACCTTCTGTCACCGTCCCCACGACAACTTTCACCACCGTTCTCACCATTCCTGCGACTAATACGCCTACAGATGTGCCCTCAACGAGCAAACATGTGGCTCACAGTCCTCCGACATTACAAGCTGATGTCTCCTACCAAGTGTTCCGACAATGGCGTCGACTTTGGCAGGATTTATCCACCATGCTTGAATTACAGAAGCTGCCCCGAGAGAAGCAACTCATCCAGTTACGGGTGTCTGTGTCACTGGACGTGCAGAGGATCCTAGAACATACCCTAGGGATCGCACCAGACACTTCTTTGACTGTAACTGAGGTCCTCGACGCTTTGCAGTCCCATTTGAAGAGCCAACGTAACGAAGCTCTACGCCGCCGTGAACTCCTATGTTGCAAGCAGGCGGACGGTGAGTACTTCTCGGATTTTTTCGTACGCTTGAAGAACTTGGCAGAGGAAGTCGACTTATGTTCTGGTAATCCTGTGACTTGTGCGGAGATCCAGCTGAAAATGGTGTTACTCATGGGCGTCAGAGATGAAGAGTTAATTCAACGTCTTATCTCCCTTGACACAGGTGCCTCCCTTCCAAGACATGGTTACCTGTTGCTGCTCATTCAAAGCCACCCACAATACAGCCTCCGCCATCCACTTGTCACCAAGCAGGTACGTGCCGTCTCTACCTACAAGAAAGGGCAAACAACGCGATAAGACGACTCATTTACCTTGCAGCAGGCGCCTTCAGGTTATCGCGGGAAGACTCAACACACCACTGCAGCTTCAACCCCAGCTCACCCTTGCCAGTTTTGCGTCATCGGTACGGCCCTGGGAACTACCCCCGCTGCTGCCGGTTTCCTGTCCACAATTGCGGTCCGCGCAAGGTATTGGCTAGGACAGACAAATTTGTCCGACGGCAAAGGGCCTCAAAGGGTCGCCTCTGCTAGGACGGATACACGGTATTCTCCCGATTCCCTTTTAAGGGACCATGGTATGGCTCGTCCAACAAGCTCGACTCACCGCTCCGACGATTTTTCAGCAACTGCCAGGCGTACTGCTTCTCACCTTAAAGGGCCATGACTCCAACCTCAACAGCTGTTTAGCCGGTAATACGGCGGGTTTCTTCAAGCTCCTGATTTTACCAGATTACGGCCCGGGACCCCCTGGCTGGCCGGACACCTGCAAATTTTGCTCCAATCCCCTAGCAGCCTAAAAGCCCCCACCTTCACCTCCATGCTGACACCGGACGTCGGGAAAATGGACGTTGGTGGGATGTTTCAAGCTCCTTACGCCTCCTCGGGAAAATCTTGTATGCCAAGATACAGGTGCATGATTTCCAGACCCTCTTTTTAACGATACTGCAAGGAGTTGGCATTTCACTCCGATTTCCGAAAGGCCACTGTTGGAGGTAAGCCCACTTGAAGATGTTTTGAGATGACCCTCCCTCCTAACACGTCCTTTTCGTCTGCTGCAAGGCAAATTCCTGGTGAGTTTAAGATGTTTACATCCAAGGGGATTAATCCTTGAACCCTTTGGAAAAACCTATAGGTTCACTGAAGGGGGAGCCTACGTTCTCTCTCCTACAACCGGAGTTCCCTTCTGTTTCCAGCAACAAGTTAAGGAGGCCGGTTAAACAGGAGGGAAAATATCAAACACCTTCGCTTGAGGAATCCTGCCTCCACCCTCAAGGAGAATTCACCAAAAACCCTGTTTACGCGCCGTGTGGCGTGCTGGGAAGCAGCTCTGCATCCCCACTTGTCAGAGCCCCAGTTGCCGCCCCAAAACCCGAGGAGATGGTGCGTGCTGAAGCTTGGCAGGCACACCTCAGGAGCGTCGTGCCCATTAACGCCACAAACCATGTCAAGATTCATCAAACCAAACCCTTGCATTGAACGGCCGATAGGACTCTAGCAGGAACTCCGCCCGCAGAGCGACAGACCCGTCGTACACCCGCCTACGGGACTGGGGGTGACGTAAGGATTTCCTTTCATCGGTACACTCTGCCAGCTCTATACCCCCCTAACTGGAAATTTCCCGTGACGCCTCTATGCAGACGGGGAGCTGGTCCTGTATGGCCAGAGAATGGGTTCCTGCCGCCCACGCTGCGCACCCTTCGCTCGGCTACATGACAGCCCACGAGGTGTGGAGCCCTAAGCGTCGGGCACAGCAGATGTCTTCTGGCCAGGTATTGATGGTTCACGCCAGCACCGTGCAGCCTTGGAGCCATGCCGGGATCCTACAGCCCAGCAAGCACGGAACCACTACTGTTGTTACCCTTATTCTAGATCGGTTTAACATATACAATAAACCCTTCATATCCGGACCCTCTTATGCGGATTCGACATTATTCGGACCTCCTCCTCCTATTTCTTTTCTTTTTTTGCCTGGATTTCTATGTAGGTTATATATATAATACCTATATATTAATATATATATAATATATTATATATATATATATATATATATATATATATATATATAAAATATATATATATATATATAATTTTATATATATTTTATATATATGGGGGCTATATATATATTTATATTATTATTATTTTTTTAAGGCTTAGGTAGGATGTCATGATGTGAATCAGTGAGGTTAGAGGCCCAGGCAGCCAGGCAAAGCTTTTATGATCCATCACTGGGGCATATTCATTGTATACTGTAATTGTGGTTTCTTTGTTGTGCCCCAAATGTTGTTTTGGGGCGAGTGATCTGAGGCCATTGAGCCTTAGGCCCAGATCCAGTAACGGAGGTGGTATCTCCAGCTACCACCCACTCCCCCACCACCTAGATATTACTGGCCTTTCTACCGTATCCAGCAAGCCTCCCCGGTAGGTAGTAAACGGGTAGGAAAGCCCTGACTAGTCGGCTGGGCGAGTAATTACGTTATCAATTTTGTCATCAGTCACCAGCCAATGACAAACTACCACGCCTCTGATAGCACCATAGGTACTGTCCATAGGACATCACCAGGGATCATAGGGCTCCTCGAGGGGTCCTCACAGCCCTAAAAACCCAACACCAAGAAGGAGGAGGAAATCTCCGCCATCATGATACAGCTGCCGGCTGCAGAAGTAGGCCCTGACAGTACTGTACACTACACCTGTACAGTACTGTATTTTATTGTGTATTTTACCGTATTTACATGATTTATCTTATGTTTATTGATATTTGCACGACTCAGAAATGTTCTATATTCACCTAGTTTTTTTTTTTTCAATATGGGGGGATATAATCCCCCCCACTATTCGGATTCTTGCATTACTCGGACCACCCCTTGGCCCAATTATCCGGATATGAGAGGGTTTACTGTACTTGCTGTTTTTTATGTAAGTCTTGGGAGCAGCTGCCGAGCGGTTGCAGCTATTCTATTATGGGAAAGGGGTATTAAAACACAAGGTGATTGTTCAGTATATATTAATAATGTTAAATATTCTTCAAAGCACAATAGTAAATGTTACCACACAATGGTTTTCGTGACGAGGGAACACCCCACACAGCGACACTCTCGACACGTCTGTCCCACGCGATATGATATCCTTCTCTGACCGGTGGTGCGGGCTGACGGTTGGGATGAGGCTGGCGTCAGGGTGTGGTGGAGGCCACAAACGAGGGAACCTTGTTCCCTGTATGGAGGTGCCATCTATGAAGTGTATGCCTTGTACATGGCGCGGGCGTGGCGTCATGTCATGGGCGTCACCGTTACAATTACTTTGACAGGGATATTATTAGTAATGCCTTAACTATATAATTGTATAATACATATCTATCGACAAAGCCAACACTATGCGACGACAACCCTTTCAGGCCTTTCGAGTCCGTCTCCGCAGACTTCTTTTCGGTCGCCGGGGAAGTCGTTCCTTGTAATTGCGGACAGACTCTCCGGGGGGCCTGTGGTTGTCCCTGCGGGGCCGATACTACCGCCACCGCACACCATACAGATGTTTTTTGCCGGTTTCTTCCTGTGGGTTTCAATTTATTCATACAACACATTTTTGTACAACACGGCATGCTGTGTCGCCCATAAAACCTATTTTATGAGGATGCAGCACTGCATCCTCATATATATAATATATATTATATATATTATATATACAGGAGGTCCCCCTTATACGAGCATTCGGTATACGAGAATCCGATGATACGAGATGGTAAATTAGGGTCTATTTTTAATATACGAGATCGAAATCCAATGCTACGACATTCAAACTGGGGTGAGTAAAATTATCAAGTTCAAAATTGCGTGCCCTACCATCCCTGCTGGACAAAGGGGGATTTGGTTAACCCCAGTGAGGTCAACCCTAGCAAGGCGTGACCTGAAGGGTAATTAAGCATATGGCGCAGCCTGACATTTAGAGGGAATTAGCCAGGTGTGTGGCTCCAGCCTTGGGACCGCAGTCAGGTCACCCCTAGCAAGGGGGTGACCTGAAGGGTAATTAAGCATATGGCGGGGTCCTGCCCTTAGGGGTAATTAGCCAGGGGTTGTGCGGCCCCAAACCTTGGGACCGCAGTCAGGTCACCCTAGCAGGGCGTGACCTGAAGGGTAATTAAGCATATGGCGGGGCCTGACATTCAGGGGTAATTAGGCCAGGTGTGCGGCCCCAACCTTGGGACTGCAAAAACTACCTTCTCTTGTATCACGGGGGCGTCCCCTACATTTACAACGTCTTTTTTGCTTTATGCATGTTTTATGTTTAAATAATGTGCAGTTATGTTATTTTGTGTGCTATTTTCTCTTTCAGTATGCTTTTTCTACAGAATAGGTAGTACAGTGTGGGTTTAAAATGGACGCTGTGTGTTTGTTGTGTTTGCTAGAGTTTATTTTAGCTTGAAAAACAGTCTTTTTTCTTTTCTTTTTTTAATTGATGGGGGTCCTGGAACCCAAAACCCATATTTTACCACTAGCCGCAAAGCCGCCCTCTGGGCTGGACTTTTTGGCTAGCTCCCTCGGAGGGCTATTGGTTCGGACCACCACCTGTGTTTAGTGGGCATTCGGCCCACCAAACACAGACTCTCTAGATAGCCCCTTCTAACTCTTTTCCCGAAATCATGGATGTAGAAATGTATATTAACGCCAACCCATTCACTCACCCATTACCCCATCACCCCTCACCCATTCACTCACCCATTTACCCAAAACCCCCCAAACCCATTCACCTCACCCATTAACCATCCCCCCACACACCCATTCACTCACCATTACCATCACCCCCACCTATTCCCTCACCCATCACCCCCACCCATTCATTCACCCATCAAACCTCACACCCATTACCCATCACCCCACCCTTCACTCACCCATACCCATCACCCTACATCAAGGTTTCCCCAATTCTCGCAACCCACTTTTCACAATTCTCGCTAATAGGCTGCCCAAAAATGAAAAGAAAAAAGTTATCGGATCATCTCATAAGTGGGCTTAAACTTCCCTGTCGACCCCATTCAAAAGCAAATTTAAAAAAAAAAACCCCCCCCCCCCCCCCCCCCCCCCCCCCCCCCCCCCCCCCCCCCCCCCCCCCCCCCCCCCCCCCCCCCCCCCCCCCCCCCCCCCCCCCCCCCTGCTCGAGGCCCCGATTCCAAAATAACCTTTTGGCATTTTATGAGTGGGATTGGGCCCGCCACAAAAAAAGGGGTTTGCAAAGCCGACCCAGAAGAGCGGATTTCAGAAAAGGGTTACAGGGGAAAAACACAGCACCCCACAGAACCCCCCACAAATTTTTTGGCTTTACGAGTATGCCGGGTTTTTTGGGGAACCGGGGGGGGTTGATTTCGGGGGTTTTTCCCTGTATACATACAGGGGTCCGCCCATTTTTGGGCGATCTAAGGGGGAAATTTTTCTCCTGGGCCGGGGGGCCCCGGAAAAACACTCAAAATTTTCCCGGTTTTTTTCTTTTTTCCGGGGGTTTTTTTTTTAAAATTTTTTTCCTGTTACCCCTCAAGTCTGATGACTCTTTTTTTGAAACACACCCAGAAAAAACCGGGGAAAGGCAAACAAAGGGGAAAACCCCCCAAAATGGGCCATTTTAGCGTTTTGACCTTTTATTTAAAAAAAAAAAAAAATTTTTGTTTTTTTGGAAAAGGCCTTTTAATTTTTTTCCCCTAAAACACCCCTCCCGGTTTTTGGGGCCCCAAGGGGGAAAAAACGTTTAATTCCCCCACCTCATATTCACAGGAATATGCGAAAGGGGAGTAATAAGGAAAT
The DNA here is from genome assembly GCA_016584305.1 of Chionoecetes opilio. Taxonomy (NCBI): domain Eukaryota; kingdom Metazoa; phylum Arthropoda; class Malacostraca; order Decapoda; family Majidae; genus Chionoecetes; species Chionoecetes opilio. Next base: position 129,318 of record JACEEZ010010735.1, on the reverse strand, counting down.
AGGTTTTAAAAAAAAAACTTTTTTCTGCAATTAAAAAAACAGGACACAAGGGGGGAGGGCACTTTTTTAATTTTTTTAAAAGTGATAAAAAATTTTCCCACATTTTTTTTAATAAAATAAATGTTGAGAAACACCAACAAAAATTTTTTTTATGAAAAAAACAAAGCTGCAATTTTTTTTTATTTTTTGTTAAAAAAAAAATTTAAAAATCTCAAAATAAAATACCACTACCCCCCCGAGTTTCCCCGAAATGGGGTTTGGGGGGGGCGATCCTCGAGTTTCGGGGCTGGTCCTAAATTTTTACCATCCCGAGTTACGCACATATACCCCGATTTTCGCGCTTTTTTTTTTTTTTTTTTTTTTTTTTTTTTGGGGTGTTGGGGTGTGTGTGGGGCCTCCCGCCCGTTAGGCAGTGCCCTCCAGGAGTGGGTTTGGTAGGCCCTCGGGGTTTAGTTTAAAGGACGTGGGGTTTGGGCCCCTTTTGCCCGTGGGGGGCGCGGGACAAAATTTTCCTATAGTACGCCTGTGTTAGGGGTTTTAAAGTGCCCCCTGTGTCCTCCGATCACTCGCAATCAAAGGGTAGATTTAAGGGGCCAGCGGGGTGGGTGTTTTTGGGCCCACTCAACAGGGGCAGAGAAAGTTTTTAAAGGGGATTTTACACCCCACATCAAGGTCGAACTGGGTTTAAACCGAGAACGCCACTGGGAGATTCTTCTTTTTTTTGTGCCCTTTTTCTCTTAGTATCATTTTGAAAGGCCCGTCTTCAGCTCGTGCTCGGGGTTTGGGGACATATATCTTGAGCTAACCACTTTGCTACCACCCCCCCTAAGAGACTTTAGGGGGAACACTTCTTCCTTCCTTCCTTCTTAGAAAGGGTATTAAAAAGGCTTATTTATAGTTTTGGTATGTATTTTTGCTTTTTTTTTTTTCCTTTTGGGTTTGGTTTTTCTCTACAGGAGCAGCCGGTTGGGCAAAAGATGGGAAAACCCCTAAAAAATAAAGACACCTTCCCTTACACCCCCCCCCTTTTCCTTACTATTTCCACAAAATACCCTTTATAAGTGATTAAAACCAAAATGACGTGTGGGGAAAGGGGGTTTTCTGGGGTTTTGGGAGGAGACGGGAAAAGAAGAGGGGGAAAGGCATTGTGACAGTGTTATTGCTTTAAAAACACGGTCCACAACCATCAGCTGACAAGATATTGTCAAGCCCCACTCACTCAAAACCAAAACAGAAATCTGCTGGGTGACTCCCAACTCAAGCTAAATCTCAAGTTTCCTCTCCTCCCTCCTCTTTCTATGTAGTTTTGGGCCCAAAGCCACCACCCGGGGAGGCGGGTCACAAACCCGGGGCAAAACACCCATTACCCTTTCACTGCTGGGTGGGACAGGGGTTTGGGGGCTTTTTTCAGGATTTTTTTTTGGGGGAAAAAGGGGGTTTTTATAAGCTGTAAAATACGGAAAGGTACAAAGCCCTAAAGGGTTAACCCCCAAAGGGCCCTTACCATCCCCCCCCGGGAGGTCCCCCTTAAGGGCGCTGTGGGCCACACACACACGCACCACACACACACACACCAAAACACACACACACCCCCCACAAAACACACAAAACACAACACACAAAAAAAAAAAAGGGGACTAAAAAAAGATTTTTACAGTGTTTTTAATACCCGATTTTTCGCGATCCGCGGGGTTTCGCCCCTTGCCCCCGGGAAGAAAGCAGGGGGCGAAATCGGGAGGGTAGGGGAAAATTTTTACCCAAATCACAATGAAATTTGGTCAGATTATTAAAAAACAAAAAAAAAAACAAAAACGATAGCAAAGACATTTTGGGCGTAGGGGAAAAGGGGGGAGAAATCCCGTTCCCTAAAACCTCCCCTTTAAATTAGTCTTCCCCAAACCATGCCAAAAGTGAATTTCGCCAAACGCAAAATAGAAATTTAAGGGGAAAATGTTTCCTTTACCCTTTTGATGGGCCAAGTTCCCCCTTTTTTGACCCCCCATTTTCGTACTTTAACTGTTTTTAAAGCAAAAAAACTTTAAATACATGAAAAATTAACAGTAATACAAAAGCAAATAGAAAATAGATAACAGATGCATTTACTAACATTATGTAGTTGGGTGCTGATGTAATGCTAATACTAAGACAAAACAAGAGCTGGGCCCAACAAGGGGGCCCGGTTGCTGCTCCCAAGATGGCCATAAGATGAAAACCCACCCCCCCCCTTCCCGCTCCCGGGGGCTCTCCACTGTTAAACGTGATATCTGGTCTCCCCGCTTCACCCTGGGTACCTCCCCTAGGCGACCCTTTTCGGGGCCCCACCATGGGTCATTACAACTCAAGACTCCCCCCGCCCCCCATGGACGAGAAAAGCACCCCGCTTCCTGGATTTTCCCTCACCCGCCTGCGGGCTGCCGCCCCCACAAACTCAGGCCCACCTAAAACGACGACCTATTTCTTTGACGAGGTCCGAGTTCACCCCTTTTGACCTCCTTTTTCTTATTTTAACTCCCTTAAAAAGCAGACACATGTCTTAATTTTTTATAAGTTTCATTACATAAAACCATTAATACAATACAAAAGGCAATAGTTTAAAAAATAACAGATGTTATTTCCCCTAAACTTTTTAAAATTGGGCCCTGGTGAAACGATGGGTGTGGTGGTTGTGAAGCGGGGGGTGGTTGTGGTTGTGTGTTTAGCTTTCCTCCACTCTCGTTTTCTCTGTTTTTTTACCCTTGCCCTTTATCGTCCCCTTGGTTTCCCTTAAACCCCACCACCACCACCAGGACTTGTAGACCCCATAGTTTTAGCGCGAAATCCCAAAGGGTATCGTCACTTGGGGGCAAAAAACCCGCGCAGTCGTCAAGAGGGCTGCCGGGAAGATAACAAACACCAACATGGCCCTTTGGGCGGGCGGTGAAATTCCCTGGGCTGACTTTTAATTCCGTGATGTCACCCGCCCCGTCTCCCCAAAAATTAAAATTTAAAGTCCCAAATTTGGGGGTTCTGATCCCAAATATCAAACTTCCCCAATACTGGGTTTCGCCAACCCCCACCCCGCCCCCCCGTGGGGGCCCCCACTGATATAATATGTATTCCGTAAAACCCCTTAAAATTTCGCACGAAAAGGGGCTTGGCCTTGCCGAGTTATTAAATGTGCCGATTTATGCAATGCCCTCCTCTGTTTATGGGGGAGGAGAAAAAAAAAAAAAAATAATAATACAGTACTGTAAAACCCTAAAAACTACACTTCCAAATAAAACGGGTAGAGCGGGAAATGTTTTCCAAGGAGGGGACCCTTGTTGAAACATGTAGAAGATGTTGGGGGGGGATCATTTCCCCTTTTAACACGGGTACCATTTTAAACCCATTTTATAATCAAAAAACTCTGTACTGTTTTTGTATAAGTACTGTACCTGAAACAATTTAATTTCCCTCACTTGAGCACTTAAATTTTACGCAACACTATCCGGGTCCTTTAACTCACCTTCGACTGGAGTTCATCGGAGGACACGGGGGGCGGCATGACCCTTTAAAATAAACAGGCTCCCTATAAAATCCTGCCTGCGCCACCACGGGCGGGGGCCAAAACCGCCAAGCCCTCAAATGGGGGCCTCCGGGGCCTACCATCCCCCCCCCCCTGGAGCCCCCCCCCTGTCTCCACCCCGCTATGGGCATAGGTGGAAAAAAAAAAAAAAAAAAAAAAAAAAAAAAAAAAAAAAAAAAAATTTCTTTCCCCATGCCGATTTATATCAAATTTCGATTTAAATACAGTGCCGGGGTTATAAGGGTTTTACTGTTATATATTATTTTAATATAATATATAATATATATATATATATATATAAAATTTTATATATATATATATAATATATATATATATATATATATATTTAGGGGGGTCCAAAAAAAAATAGTAAAAAAAAAATTTTTGTGTAATGTGCGGGCATGAGGGCGATCTTGTTTCACTTCCTGTTAGACATGCCCCATGCAAAATTTTTGCCGATGGGACTATGTTTGAAAACTCCCCCCTAAAGTTTCCCTTTTTTTCTGCCCCGGGGGCATAAATGACTTTTTAAAAGGGAGCGTAAAATGGGGGCCCTTTTTTGGGCACCCTGAATTTTGGATAAACCGGCCAGGCTCCCCTCAAAAGGGGCAGGTGCTCCGCAAGTTTTCCCTTCCCAAATCACGGAATCGAGAAGAAAAAACCAAACCCTTGGCCCCCAAAGGGAAAGGTGATAGAGGCAGCCCTCTTGATGTTGGGGGGGGCCGGGGGACCCCGCCCCTCCGCTCTCCAAACCCCGCCAGGGAAGTTTCCTCAGCCTGGGGGCCAAGTACGATTTCCCCCAAAAAAACATCGGAAACGGCATCCAAGCCCGCCCGGAGAAAGGGAGGAAATGTTCAAGGGGGCCCTGGAGGACCTCTTCGACGGGGCCCGACCCAGTGATGCCCTCGATCGGATGACCGGGGGAGGAGGAAAAAGCCCTTTCTTCGCAAACCAGCGGGAGGGCCGAGCGCCTCGTCCATGGGGGGCTTTGACTTTTCGTCACAGTTTTTGGGCCCCAAAAGAGGAAGAAGGAGAGGGAGCGGTCCGGGGAGAAGAGATGGGGAAAAAGGGGCCTGGGGGGGGGGGGGTGGCCTTTGGTCCGGGTTTTCCCTTTTTGCCGGGGGACCGTTTTGTTTTGGGGGTTTCCGGGCCAAAGGGGGGGGAAACCCGACCCCAAGCCGATTTTTTTAAAAAAAACTTCCACCGGTCCCCCGTCCCCCAAACGGGGTAAAGTCGAGGGAGCAAAATCCACGGCCTTTCCCCTCCCACGGAATTTACCCCACCTTTGGGCAGTTCAAGGTTCGGCCCCGGGGGGCGATTTGGGGGGCGATGGGAGCCTTTTCAACGGCATCCGAACAGGACCTGGGGAGTCTCTCCTTTCCTCCCGCACCATCCGACGCCACAGAAAACGGAATCGGGAGGCCATCGCCAAGTCGGAAAAAGATAAAAACCCCAACCCCGGGGGGGATTCCGTCCTTGTCCACTGGGACGGGAAGTTACCCTTTCCCGACCTTTTCCGGCCAAAGGGCCAGGGCGACCGGGAAACGCCCCTCCCGGTCACGGGGTGGGGGGAGGGAAAATTTTTTTTTTTTCCCCGGGAGACCCCAAACACGACAAGGGTCAAGGGGGAGGTGGCCTCAAGGGGATCTCGGAGGGCCCCAGTTTCAGACCCGATTTTAGGGGTTGGTGTTGACCGAAAGGCATCAAAAACGGGGGTTTTATGAAGGAGCCTGGGGGTTTGGGGAAAATCCAGAAGGCCTTGGACGCGAGCTCCTCTGGGTGGCCTTGGGCCCACACCCGTGCGGAGGGTTTTCATGGGGTACGTGTTCAAGAGCTCCTACGGGGCCCCCGATGATCGAACATTTCCCCTTTTTCGTTCGATTTAGGGTCTTTTGGGGCTTAATTGAAACCCGTCTTTTTGGAGCTTGCCCTGGAAAAGGGGTAGCCTCCTGCTCTTTTTGACCGGGGGGCTCTCCCCGAGCCCGGGAGCGAGCCCTCCACGAGCTGAAGAAATGCTCTGGAGATTTTGGGAAATCACCCGAGGGGGGGACTACGAAGAACTCCTCTGGCTCTCGTACCCGTTTTTTGGGGGGAGACCCCCGGGAAAGACTTTTCAGGGTTCCAGGCCCCCCGGTGCCTTCCCCCCAAGCCAGTGGATGGCCAAAGGGGAAATTTTCGCTTTGAAGGTCTTTTCCCCTTCCGAAGTCAAGTTTAAAAACCCGAATGTGACCGCTCAGAGCTTTCAGGCCTGGAAGGGCATTTCCCTTCTTTGGGCCCTTTCCCGTACGCCACAAAATTTAAATTTAGGCCATGGTCCCCCCAATGACCCCCTGTTTTATCGAGACCCCTCTCGAGGGATCCCCCAAAACCCGGGGTGGCGGACGGTTTGGGGCCCCAAAGCCCTTTCCCTCGTCACCTTTGGGGACGTTCCCGGGGGGACCCTTTTGGCTCTGTCCTTCCTGGACGAAGGGAAACGCAAAAGAGGAGAAGGAGGAATGGACAGGGAAAACTGTTTTAGACGTGAGAGAAAAGGCCCCAAGCGACGGAGGGAAGGGTTCTCCCCGGGGCATTGACCTGAAACCTCGTGACCTCCAGGACCCAGGAGGACCCTGGATAGCCTTTTTTCCTGGGGGGGAGGAAGGAATTTGGGGGGCCCTCTTGGAGAAGGTCCCGAGGGCATGGGGGGAATGAGGGCCCCCCTTTCGGACATGAAAAGGAAAAGTCTCGCAGATGAAGGTGGTCCAAAAGATGCGGGAGAGGAGGTTTTGCCTTGGCCACCCCCCTTCAAACCCCATCTCACCAAGGACGAAAGGGCAGCAAAAGTTTCCTCCTGAAAGTGGTGGCCAAGCAAAAGGAGGAACAGCCTTCCACCTCCAAAGCACATATATGGAGTAAAAGGGGCAGTGTATTTCCCTTTTTTTTTATTTTTTACATTAATTTTTTACATTATTTACTTGCCCGTGTTTTCTTTTACGTACAGTGTTCAAACGGAAAGGAAATTTAAAATTTCTTATTGAAACAAAAACCCAAAAATTTTTGGTTTTATTAACCTTGGATGAAGATTTTTTCTTAAAAAAAAAATTGTTTTGTTACAAAATTTCTTTTTGGGTTCCCCTTTCCCCAAATTTAAATTTACCCTCCAAAATTACCATCATTTTCTTCAGTGAAAAACCCGAACAAAGGGATAAACCTTTTAAAATAAAAGTAGGTGTTTTGGGTACACCAATACTCGGGAGACACTGACATCTTTACTTCCCCTTTTTAGCTTTTTTCCTTTTTTTTTAAGTTTTTTGTTGTTTAATTTTTTCTTTAAAGGGGGACCTCTAAATATTCTCCCATTGGAGCGATAATTCACTCGATTACGTGTTTTCACCAATTTGGGGAAAAAAGGGAAAAAATCATGCCCCCGACAAATTTTCCCAAAATTTTTTTTTTTGGACCACCCTAAAACAGGGTGTAACACGATTTTTTGGGAAATATTGAAAACAGGTGAAAAACCTGTAAATTTTAAGCACAAAATATTATATAACCATATGCCTTTTTGGGGAAACTACCTTTAGAAGTGTGAATGAAGTTAGAAAAAAATTTGCGCGGCCCCGTAATTTTTACCATGGCAGGCGGTTGCCGCTTGGTGACTTTTTTAATGAATTTAAAACATAATGGTTTTTTTTAGTAATTTTAAACATTAATATCTTAAACAACACAATTTGGGATTATTGGAACCCTGTTTTTACAAAAAGCATTTCAAAGAAAGCAGGGCTGGAATAAACAATACGTAAAAGGTACATGACATCATGTAGGGGGGGGGGAGGTGGAACACTGACTCAGGGTGTCGGCCCTGAGGGCCCCGGCAAACCTAGTCCCTCCTTTCCCCTCCCCCCCGACGCTTGCCCCTTAAACCCCCTTTTCAGGGATTGTTTATTACACCCGGGTGTTCTCATGTAATGCTTATTAGTAATAACATGTCCATTAATACCAATTGGGGTTGTTTTAAGATAAAGGGAAAGCTACATTACTAGTAAACATTATGATTAAATCATTCAAAATGTCCCCCAGTGGCAAACCCCCTGCCATGGTGAAATTACTGGCCGTGCTAATTTTTTTTAAATTCATCTCACGTCTAAAGGAAGCTTTTAAAAAGCATGGTTATGAATATTTTGTGTTAGAATTTAATTTTTTTTACCCGTATCAAAATTTGGGAGAAACTCGTGTTACACCCGTAAAATATTTTATTATATAATTTTATTATATTTTATATATATATATATATATAAAATATTATAAAATTATATATATTATAATTTTATTCTAAAATTTTTTTATATATATATATATTATATTTTATATATATATATATACCTATATAAAAATATTAATTAAAATTATTTGGGGGGTTCCAGGGGCCCAAAATTAAAAAGGAAAAAAAAAAAGCAAAAAAAAAAAAAAATAAAAAAATTTTTTGAAGCTTCCTTTTTGGGGAAAAAAAAAAAATTACAGGCCATAAATTCCCCCCCTGGCAACCTTTTCCCCCCGGGGGAAAAAATTTTGAAAAGGAAAAAACCAAAAAAAATTTTACTTAAATTAAAAAAAAAACAATCATAACAACCCCAAGTGGTAAAGGGCAGGAACTTGGGAAATATCCAGGGGTGAATCCCCCCGTTTTTTTCTCTCCCGGGGGGGAGAGAAAAAGGGTGGCTGCGGGCCCCGGGATACTGGGTTAAGGGGTTTTCCTCCTCCCCTTGTGATCATTTAGCCCCCCCAAAAATTTTTAGACAAGGCCCCTTTTTGTTTTAAGTACTGTTTTTAAGTAAAAAACATGTCCAAAATTCCTTGGTGTTGTTATGTTTAATGACCTTAAATGGGGGAACTTAGATTAAACTTAAAATGTCCCCCAAGGGCAACCGGCCTTTTTCCAGGTGAAATTTCTCCCGCAATTTTTTTTAACTTAGTACGTCAAGGAGCCCCTTCAAAAAGCCTAATGGGTTTTTTTTTTGGGGCTTAGAAAAAAGGGGCCCCTGGAAAAAAGGGGGGAGGGAAAAATGGTTTTTTTGGGATAAAGGGGGGGTAAAAAAAAAGGAAAGGGGGTGATGGTTTTTTTGGTTTTGGGGGAAACGGGGGGGGTATGGGAAAGGGTTTTGGGGTTGAAGGGAAAAGGGGGGGAAAAAAAAAAAAACCCCCAAAAAAAAACCCCCCCCCCAAAAATTGGTCATTTGGGGTAAGGGGGGGGTCCCTCACCATTTTAAAAAGGGGGTTTTAATTTGGGGGGAGGTTATGAAAAAAGGGGGAAAGGGGGGGGGTCAAAAAAGGGGGGGGGAAAGGTTAAACTAAAAAAAAGTTGTAACTATAAAATTTTTTTAAGACAAAAATCTTCATGCAAGGTTAATAAAGCAAAACATTGTTGTTTTTTGTCAATAAGTACTGTTTTTCCCTTTCCCTTTTGAACATTTTGTACAGTGAAAGAAAACACGGCAAGTAAATAAGTAAAAAATTGTAAATAAAAAAAATAAAGGTAATACCGCCCTTTTTTACTCCAATACGTTTTGGAGGGGGAAAGGGCTTCCCCTGGCTTGCCCCCCATTTTTCAGGAGGTACTGTTGGGGGACCCGTCCTTGGTGTGATCGGTGAAGGAGGGGCCAAGGCGATACCTCTCTCTGCCGCCGTTGACCACCTTCATCTGCGAGACGTTCCTCTTCATGTCCAGAAAGGGGGCCCTAAATTCTCCATGTCTCGGGACTCTTCTCCAAGAGGGTTCCCCCACTTCTTCCTCCGCCGGAAGAAGGCTATCCGGGGGCCTCCTAGCCCCGGGGTCACGGGGTCCTTCAGGTAAATGTCCGGGGAGAACCCTTCCCGTCCAGTGCTTGGGGCCCTTTTTCTCTCACGTCCTGAACAGATTCGTCCGGCCTCCTTCCCCTCATTGCTGATTCTCTCGTCCAGAAGGACAGAGCCACAAGGTCCCCCGAGACGTACCAAAGGTGACGAGGGAAGGCTTTGGCGCCACGTCCGCCACCCTGTTTGGGGATCCCTCGAGAGAGGTCTGCATGAACGGAGGTATTGAGGGACCATGGCCTCTTTCTACTTTGTGGCGTACAGGGGGGCCACGAAGGGGAAATGTCCTCCAGGGGCCGCAGCTCGTGAGCGGCACATTCAGTTACTTGACCGGAAGAGGAAGCCCTTCAGAGCGAAAATTCCCTTGGCCACCCCACAGGGTTTGGGGAAGGACCTGGGGCCTGGAACCTGTATTCTTTCCCGAGGTCTCCTCCCAAGAACGGGTACGAGAGCCAGAGGATTCTTCGTAGTCCTCCTCGGGTGAGTCCCATCTCCAGAGATCTTCAGCTGTGGGGGGCTCGCTCCCTGTGCTCTGAGACTCCCCCGGGCAGAAGAGCATGGAGGCTATCCCTTTTTCCCTGGCAGAGCTCCAAGAAAACTGGTCAATTAAGCTCCAAAGATCCCTAAATCGAAAGAAGAGAGGGGTGTTTGATCATCGGGGGGTCCGTAGGGGTCTTAAAAAAGTACCCCATGAACCCCCCAGCACGTGGTGTCGGGAGGCCCCCAGAGGAGCTCGGCCAAGGCCTTCCTGGATTTTCACGCAGGCTCCTTTAACAGCCCCCTTTTTTGATGCCCTGTGTCGAACACCAAGCCTGAAAACCCGGTCTGCAATGAGCCCCCGAGATCGCCTTAGGACAGCTCTCCCCGAGCCTTGTCGGCTTTGGGGTCTCCCCGGGATGTTTTCCCCCCCCCCAGCCGTGACCAGGGTGGCGATTCGGTCGACCTGGTCCTTGCCGGGCAGGTAGGGAATAAATTCCCGCCCAGTGGCAAGGACAGGAACCCCCCCGGAAGTTTACTTTCCGACTTTTGGGGATGGCCTCCCCATTCCTGATTTTGTGGCGTCGGATGGGGCTGCGAAAAAGGGAGACTCCCAGGTCCTGTTCGGATGCCGTTGCAAAGGCTCCCTCGTCCCCATCGCCACCCCGGCCCAGACCTTGAACTGATCCAAGGGGAGGTGATATCCCTAAGAGCAAGGCCCGGGGTTTTGCTCCCTCGACTTTACTCCGTTTCGGGTGATGGGACCGGTGAAGTCTCATCGCTGTCGTCCCGTTTTCCCCGGTGGCGGAGACGAAGACGAGGTCAGGGGGTCAGACAACGACAGAGGTCATGGCTTCCCTTTCCTTTTCGAGGTCCTTCCTCATCTCTTCTGCCCCCCCGCTCCCTCTCCTTTTTCTCTCTTTGGGCCCCAACGTACGCAGTCTAAGCCCGCCTGACGAGGTCGCTCGGGGCCTCCCGCTGCTGCGAAGAAGGCTTTTTCCTCCTCCCCTCATCCCACGAGGCACAAATGCTCGCCACGTCGAAGAGGTCCTCCAGGTCCCCCTTGAAATTTTCCCCTTTCATCCCGGGGGGGTTTTGGTGCCCTTTCCGATGTTTTGGAGGGACTGTACTTTGGCCCCCAGGTGAGGAGCTTTCCCTTTGGGGGTTCGGAGGCGGGGTCGGGAAACCCCGGGCCCCCCCAACATCAAGAGGACGCCTCTAACCTCCTTGGCGGCACGGGGTTTTTCTTCTTCTCGATTTCCGGGTGGAAGTAAAAATTGCGGAGCACCCGCCCTTTAGAGGGCAGCCTGGGGACGGTTATCTCACATTTAGGGGGCCCCAAAAACCACCCATGTAGCTCCCTTGTAGAAGTCATCATGCACCTGGGGGAAGAAAAAAGAGTAAACTTTAGGGGGGAGTTTCAAACCTATCCGATCGGCACAAAATTTTGCATGGACATGTCTAAAAGGAATGAAACAAAATCGAATCATGCCCCCTACTTTCACAAAATTTTTTTTTTCATATGTTTTTTGGGCCCCCCAATATATATTTATATAATATAATATATATAATATATATATATAAATAATATATATATATATATATTATATAATATATATATATATACAGTAAAACCCTTTTAACCCCGGGACTGTTAACTGAAATTTTTTATAACTCGGGATGGCAAAGACAAGTTTTTTTTTTTTTTTTTTTTTTTTTTTTTTTTTTTTTTTTTTTTCCACCCATGCCTATACGCGGTAGACAGTGAGCTCCAGGGTGGGATGGTAGGCCCTGGAGGCTCATCGAGGGCTGTGGCGGTTGGCCCTCGCCCGTGGTGGCGCAGGCAGGATTCTTATAGTGACGCCTGTGATTAAGGCTCATGCCGCCCCTGTGTCCTCCGATGAACTCACAGTCGAAGATAGAGTTAATGGACGGGGCTAGTTTTGGGCAGTAATTAAGTGTTTCAATGATGAAAAATTAAGTTGTACAGGTACAGTACTGTATACAATACAGTACAGAGTTGTGATTATAAAGTGGTTAAAGTGGTACCAGTGTTAAAATGCAACTGAGTCCCCCTAACATCTTCTACATGTTACAACAAGGCTCCCCTCTCCTTGGAATACATGCCTGCTGCTACCCGTTCATTGGTAAGTGTAGTTTTTATGCTTTTACAGTACTGTATTATTATTTTTATTTATTTTTTTCTCCTCCCCCATATCAGAGGAGGGCATTGCATAACTCGGCACATTGAATAACTCGGCAAGGGCCAGAGCCCCTATCGTGCCGAGTTATAAGGCTTTTACTGTATATACATATATATATACAGTGGTCCCTCACGTTTGGCGAGTCGCGGTTTGGCGAAACACAGTATTGGCGATAGTTTAGATATGGTATCAGAACCCCAATTTGGCACTTCAAATTCACTTTTGGCGAGACGCGCGCTGACATCACGGAATGACGTCAGCCCAGAATGCACCGCCCGCAAGCGTCCATGTTGGTGTTTGTTATCTTCCCGGCAGCCATCTTGACGACTGCGCTGTTTTGTGCTCCAAGTGACGATACCTTTGGCATTTCGCGCTAAGACTATGGGATCTACAAGTCCTGGTGGTGGTGGTGGTTCAAGGAAGCCAGGTGACGATAAGGACAAGGGTAAAAAAGCAGAGAAACGAGAGTGGAGGAAAGCTAAACACACAACCACAACCACCGCCGCTTCACAACCACCACACTCACTCGTCTCACCAGGCCTAATTTTAAATAGTTCATGGTAAATAACATCTGTTATCTATTATCTATTGCCTTTTGTATTGCTATTAATGTTTCATGTAATGAAGCTTATAAAACTTAAGACATGTGTCTGCTTTTAAGCAGTTAAAGTAAGAAAATGGAGGTCAAAAGGGTGAACTCGGACCTCGTCAAAGACTAGGCTCGTCGTCAGGTGGGCCATGAGTGTTGTGTGGCGGCAGCCCGCAGGCGGGTGAGGGAGACATCCAGGAAGGGGGATGCTTTTCTGGGTCCATGGGTGCGGGGAGGAGTCTTGAGTGGTAATGACCCATGGTGGTGGCACAAAAAGGCGTCGCCTAGCGAGGTATCCCAGTGAAGCGGCAGACCCGAGATATCCGTTTAACAGTGGAGAGCGGCAGCGGAAGGGGGTGTGTTACATCTGATGGCCATCTGGCAGCAGCAACCGCCCCCTTGTTGACCCAGCTCTTGTTTTGTCTTAGTATTATGCATTACATCAGCATCTAACTACATAATGTATAGTAAATAGCATCTGTTATCTATTTATCTATTGTTTTTTGTATTACTGTTAATTTTTCATGTATAATGTCTTTGCTTTAAGCAGTTAAAGTACGAAAATGGAGGTCAAAAGGGTGAACTCTGGCCTCATCAAAGACTAAAGGATCATTTTCCCCATTAAAGTACTTTTCGCGTTTGGCGAAATTCACTTTTGGCGATGGTTTGGCAAGACTAATTAAGGCGAGTTTTCAGGGAATCGGTATTTTTCCCCCATATCCCGTAGCGCCAATATTCTTTGCTATCGTTTTTTGTTTTTTTTCGTTTCTACATAATCTGACCAAGTTTCATTGTGATTGGATAATAATTACACTACCCTCCCGAGTTTGGGCGCCTGCTTTCTTCCGGAGGCATAGCGCGAAAACTCGCGGATCGCGAAACTCGGGTATTAAAAACACTTTTAAAAATGCTTTTTAGTCCGTTTTTTTGTGTGTGTGTGTGTGTTGTTTTGTGTGTGGTGTGTTGTGTGTGTGTGTGTGTGTGTGGCGTGTGTGTGGGGCCTACAGCGCCGTTAGGCAAGGGACCTCCAGGGTGGGATGGTAGGCCTGGAGGTTTAACTTGGGGGGCTGTGTCCCTACCGTATTTTACAGCTTATAAAAACTCATTTTTTTCCCCCCAAAAAATATCCTAAAAATGCCCCAAGCCCCTGTCCACCCAGCAGTGAATGGGTACTGGGGTTAGCCTAGGGTTTGTGACCGCCTCCCTGGGTGGTGGCTTCGGCCAACATACATAGAAAAGAGGAGGGAGGAGAGGAGCTTGAGTTTGGAGTTTGAGTTGGAGTCACCCAGCAGATGCTTTTTTGGTCTGAGTGAGTGAGCTTGACACATATCTTGTCAGCTGATGGTTGTGTGACAGTGTTATACGGCAATAACACTGTCACAATGCCTTCCTCTCTTCTTCCTGTCCCCCTCCAATACCTCCAGAAACCACAGTACCACACACGTCATGGTTAATCACTTATAAAGGAGTATTTGTGGTAAATAGTAAGGAAACGGCGGGGGTGTAAGGTAAGGTGCTACTTATTTTGAGGTGTTACCTATCTTATGGACACCGGCTGCCTCTGTAGAGAAAAAAACAAACAAATGGAAAAAAACAAAGCAAAACTACATCAAGCTATACTAAGCCTATTATAATTACTATACTAAGCAGGAAGGAAGGAGAAGTGTCCCGTACGTCTCTTATGGGAGGTGGGTACAGAGTGGTTAGCGTCAAGATATATGTCAAGCTCGAGCACGAGCTTGACAACGACCTACAAAGTGATACTAAGCAGAAAAGGTCACAAGAAAAAGAAGAAGTCTCCGAGTGGCGTTCTCGGTGAAACCGAGTTCGATCCTTGATGTGGGCTGTAAAAACCACTTAAAATCTTTCTCTGCACTGTTGAGGGCCTAAGAACACCCACACGCTGCCCATTAACTCTACCTTCGATTGCGAGTGCATCGGAGGACACAGGGGGCAGCTTGAACCTCTAATCACAGGCGTCACTATAGAAATTCTGTCTGCGCCCACCAGGGCAAGGGCCAACCATCACAGTCCTCAAACTAACCTCGAGGGCCAACCATCCCACTCCTGGAGGTCACTGCCTAAACGGCGCTGTAGGCACACACACACACACACACACACCAAAAAAAAAAAAAAAAAAAAAAAAAAAAAAAGCGCGAAACTCGGGGATATTGTGCGTAACTCGGGATGGGAAAAATTTTTGGATCAGCGCGAAAACTCGAGGATCGCGAAACTCGCATTGCGTGAAACTCGGGAGGGTAGTGTAGTATTTTATTCTGAGATTTTAAATTTTTTTTCAACAAAAAAATAACAAAAAATTGCAGCTTTGTTTGTTTCATAAAAAGTTTGTTGTATGGTGTTTCTCAGACATTCATCTATAAAACAATGTAAGAAAATTCTTATATCACTTCAAAAAGGTAAAAAAATGTGCACTCAAAAAATATGATAGTCACTGCTTTGATATAATAAATCGCAGAAAATTAGATTTTTTTTCAAAGCATATTTCCTTATATACTCTTACGCATATTCATGTGAATATAGAGTGATATAAGCGGTAAGACTATAGTGCAAAAACTGTAGGTGGTGTTAGAAAAATAAATGCTTCCCGAAACATTTATTTTTATTTTTTTAAAAAATAGGTCAAAACTGCTAAGTGGCTATAGTCTTCCCTTTTAGCTTCTCGTTTTCTGAGGTGTGTTACAGTAAGAGTACATCAGACTTGAGGGTAACAGAACATTTTAGCGGAAAAAGAAAAAACCCCGAATTTGAGTGTTTTTTCGGCTCCCGGCCCAGGAGACTCCCCTTTGATCGCCAAACATGACGGACCACTGTATGTATACAGGGAGGTCCCGAGATACGAGCAGTTAGGTTCCACCTGGCATACTCGTAAAGCGAAATCTCGTATAACGAAAAAACATAACTAATTATAATAATATAAGCGAAAGTGTGTGTGTGTGTGTGTGTGTGTGTGTGTGTGTGTCTGTCTGTCTGTCCGCTCTGGGTGCTGCCCCTGTGGCGGAATCCCCTCATATGGCACAGTTTTGGAATCGGGTCGAGCAGGGAAGTTTTAAGCCCACTTATGAGATGATCCGATAACTTTTTTCTTTTCATTTAGCAGCCTATTAGCGAGAATTGTGAAAAAGGGGGGTTGCGAGAATTTAGGAAACCTTGATGTAGGGTGATGGGTAATGGGTGAGTGAATGGGTGGGGGGATGGGTAATGGTGTGAGGTGATGGGTGAATGAATGGGTGGGGGGTGATGGGTGAGGGAATAGGGGGGGGTGATGGGTAATGGGTGAGTGAATGGGTGTGTGGTGATGGTTAATGGGTGAGTGAATGGGTGGGGGGTGTTGGGTAATGGGTGAGTGATGGGTGAGGGGGGATGGGTAATGGGGTGAGTGAATGGGTTTGGGTTAATATACATTTCTACATCCATGATTTCAGGGGAAAATTAGAAGGGGCTATCTAGAGAGTCTGTGTTTGGTGGGCCGAATGCCCACTAAACACAGGTGGTGGGCCGAACCCAAAGCCCTCCGCAGGAGCTAGCCAAAAAGTCCGCCCCGAGGGCGGCTTTGCGGCTAGTGGTAAAATATAGGTTTGGTTCCAGGACCCCATCAATTAAAAAAAGAAAAAAAAAAAGACATGTTTTTCAAGCTAAATAAACTCTAGCAAACACAACAAACACACAGCGTCTATATTACCCACTGTACACCTATTCTGTAGAAAAAGCATACTGAAAGAGAAAATAGCACACAAATAACATAACTGCACATTATTTAAACATAAAACATGCATAACAAGCAAAAAAGACGTTGTATGTAGGGGACGCCGCGTGATACAAGAGAAGGTAGTGTAGCAGTCCCAAGGTGGGGCCC
>JACEEZ010010735.1:70000-105000 GCA_016584305.1 Chionoecetes opilio | reverse complement strand
GGAGAGTATGGGCAAACGCTAGAAATTCAACCACGTACGCTGATTCATAAAAGCCGTACGCTGGGACCCGGGATATGTATTTAACAAAAAACAGCTGGCTGATTGTTTACATATCGAGCAGTGTTACAAGCGACCGGTTGGTACAACAACATACCAAATACATGTATATGTAAGGGGTAGGCGATATGTATATGATTCATAAATACATATAATAATGCAAATCAAAGGTATAGAAACTTGTTGGTGATAGAAGAAAGTACCCTCCTCACAGAATTCATGTATATGTATTATCATTTGTACTGCTGCTGTGACTAGAGCGTATAATTTCAAGCTTGCCACCCACGGTTGATACATTATAGTTTAAAATATATCGATATAAAACAGTGAGACCCCCAAAAACTACAGATTATATTCGTATATATGTAATTTAGCATCATTGTATAGTAATAGCTGCGGTAAAGAGACTATTTATGTAATATTTTCCTCTGCCATGTACATGTTTCGCATCGGTTTGTAATCTTACCTCAGGCCTGCCCACTACATTTAAGCTCCGCCCCTTCTCGATGACCAGAGATACCATCGTGGTATTTGATGATCGCAATTGCGACGGTAGTATTTACATCGTGGTAATCGCAATTGCGATAGACTAGGAATATGAGCCATAATCCGGCCACATCCCTACGTTCCTGGAGGGGTTGGAAGGAGTCAGGCGCGTGGTGGTGACGGTTGTCGTTAACCAGTCGCTGGGCTCTTCTCTGGACGCGATCTAGTGTGGCCAGGTAAGAGGGCGAGCAGGAAGACCATGCAAGGGGGGAGTATTCCATTAGAGGACGTACCTGAGCCTTGTACAGGACCTCAACCCCCTTCGCATCCAGAAGGTGGGAGATGCGCCGGACACAGCTGACTGTCCAGGTCGAGTTGTTAGTAACTCTCCTGGCATGACTGGTAAAGGTCAGTCACTTGTCAAACTCCACCCCAAGAATGAAGATGGATCTCTGAAGCGGGAGTGATCTGCCCTCAAGCTGTATATCCAGTGCAGGCAGGTTGGCGATATCTTGCCTGGGGGAGATAAGCAGAGCCTGGGTTTTGTCAGGGGCCAGGCTGACCTGCCATCGACTACTCCAGGTGACGATGTTGTCCAATGCCAGGTTTATGCGGCACACCGTGTCCTGCCAGTCACGTCTGTCGCAGGGGAGGGCAAGGGTGCAGTCGTCAGCGTAGGCCTGGGCCTCAGGAATGAGCTGGAGAATGTCATTGAAGTAGACATTCCACAGAAGAGGCGCGAGTACGCTGCCCTGCGGGACGCTAGCGTGGATGGGTTGCTGGCTGGAAGTGTGGCCGTTGGTCACCACCCGTAAGGTCCTGTCTTGGAGGTAGTCCTGGATGAGCTGCAGCAGGGCGCCGCGCACTCCCAGGCTCCTCAGCTTGGCAGCGAGACCTCGGTGCCACACCCTGTCAAAGGCTCCGGCGATGTCCAAAGCCATGACAAAGGTGTCCATTCCTCTATCCAGCGAGTGGTTCCAGAAAGCCGACTGAAGGAGGAGCAGGCCTGCAGCAGACCTTCCCTGCCTGAAACCAAATTGCTTGGAGTTGAGGAGATGGTGGGCGTCCAAGAAGGTGTTGATCTTGGCGGTGATGAGGGACTCCAGGATTTTCCCAACAGTGGTGAGGAGAAAAATTGGGCGGTATTTCTTTGGGTCTCGTTTGCTGGGTTTTTTTTGTGGATGGCCACCACTCCTGCTTCTTTCCATTGCGTGGGCCACTTGCACGAGGAAAGGATGTTGTTGAAGATGATGGTGAGTGGTGGAGCGAGCTGGGCAGCACATCCCTTTAGTAGGTGAGGGCTGATGTTGTCGGTCCCTAGCGCCTTCTTGGGATCTATTTGCTGCAGCTGATTTTTTACCTCCTTATTGTTAAATGCAAGACTCTCCAGAGAGGCATTGGTGAGGGAATCTCTGGGGGCTCGCGGGAGGGGTCTGGCACCGACATCTTAAAAGAAAAAGGAGCTGCCAACAGCTCAGCCTTGTCCTGGTCGCGGACAGCCACTGACCCGTTTGGTCTGGTGAGCGGCGGAATGGTGATGTCAGCAAAGAGGCCCTCCACACCACCACTCCTTACTGCTCACTGACTGGCCGCTGTTCTTGGCCCTTAAGCCCTCTCTCCAGCGTTGTATTGCCTGCTTTTAGACCTGGCACATGGTCTTGCAGGCTTCGTTGTGCCGATGTTTGTTGAGTTGGGAGGGGTGGGACTTATACCGCAGCCAGGCCCTGCTCTTGTTGTCAGCAGCTCTCCTACACTGAAAACCAAACCAGGGCTGATCATGGTGTTTGGATTTGTAGGTTTGGCTGGGTATATGTTTTTTTGGAGGGATAGGAAGAGGTTGGTGAAGGTCTCCATTTGTGTGTTTACGCCGCCGTGGAGAAGCTCCGTCCACACAATGGAGTCCAAGTTTTCTTTTAGGCTGTCCCAATCTCCACGAGACCAAAGCCAGTTGACTCGGGCAGTAGCCTCGTCGCGTACCACAGTGGTGCTGATGGTGGTGAGTACGGCAGAGTGGTCCGATGCTCCAACCATACCCAAGGGGAGGCAGGTGATCACTTCGTCTGGCAAATCTGTGATGACGGGGTCGAGGGAGGAGCCAGAGATGTGGGTGGGGAAGTTGACATGGTTGCTAAGACCGTACTCAGTCAGCAATTCCTCGAACTGCCTCGCAACCATATGCTGGTTCATGTCCCCTACAACAATGAGATGGTTGCAGTTGGGCTGGAGAAGTAGGGTGTCCATGTTTGAGTGGAAGAAGTGGATGGGGTAATTTCCCTGCCACTGTGGGCGGTAGCAGACGCATAGTAGGATGGTTTCGTGGCGACTCGTCCACAGTCTAAAGAACATAAACAAAGGGTGCCTACCCCTTTTAAAACCGGGCCCTCTACAGCGGACTTCGCAGAACAGCGGCGAGCCCCCCGAAGGTGCCGTGGGGCACGGTTCTTCGGTCCCATCTTGAATACCCGGGATGTGCCCCGAATTCTCTCTCTCTCTCTCTCGCTCTCTCTCTCTCTCTTTCTCTCTCTCTCTTCCTCTCTTCCCCCCTTTCTCTCTTTTCCCCTCTCCTTCTCTTTTCTTCCCCTCCCCCTTCTCTCTCTCCTCTCTCCCTCTCCCCTTTCCTCTCTCTCTCCCCTCTTCTTTTCCCCTTCTCTCTCTCTCTCTCTTGCCCTCTCTCTCTTTTTTTTTTTTTTTTTTTTTTTTTTTTTTTTACCTTTATTCTTTGGTTTTTACAGTCAGGAGCTTAGCTGGACTACTGAAACTATCCTTTGCTTTAAGAATGTTAAATTATTCCTACTTAACTACATACATGGGTTACTATTCAAATTAACTATTTCTTAATTCACTATTTCACTCAAAAATAAATTTTTTCGTACATGTGTTTTTTTTCAAATTTTTACTTTTATTTTTCAAAACTACTAATATTATATAGACATATTGAACTTAACAGGTTTAAAGGGGTTTTTTGGGGTGGTATTATACTAGGCTGCTTTACCCAAAACGTTCACACCTCTGAGGTCTGGCTGGAGTGACAGGTAGAGTGAAGTGTGTCTGCGCCCATCGGTTCCAATTCTTTTGTAGCGCGGAAGGAAGGAAGCAGAGAGGTCTCCGCCCTGGCAAAAGGACGATCAGTTTGAGGTCCCTGGTAGCAGCAGTTCGTGGGTGGGCCGTGTGGTCTTGCCCAGGGCTGTCGGAAGCGCCAGGTGGGGGGACTGCTGCTTTTGTGTCTTGAAAACGCGCCAGACCTGCTACGTCGCGACGCTGCGAAAGGGTTGCAGAGGGGGGAAAAGCGGGTCCTGCGACCCTTTCAGACGTTTTAAACCTTTGGGCTCGGGCCTGTACCTTGTCAAAAAGGCTAGGTACGAAGGGGGGCAGGAAGCCACGTGAGAGGGGGCTCTCCATAAGGGAGGGGATTTGACTGATATAAGGTGGTGACCCCTTGGGGATCAAGAAGGTGTGAGAAAACCCCGGGACACAGTAATTTTTTCCGGGCGGCTTTCCTTGAAATGGTTCGGATGTGGTCGGTGAGGTCAGGACGTATTCCCTTCCCACCCCAAGTATGGAGATGGACTCTGCAGGGGCCCCCGGCCTCCACCCAGTAAGATGGTAGGGAGGGGATATCAGGAGGAGTTGTCGTGGGGAAGATGAGCATCCCCGGGTTTTCTCTGGAGCGAGATCCATTTCCCACGACGACCCCATGAATGACGGTTTGGAGGACTTGATTTATGTGGCACAGTCTTGCTGATCCCAATTCGAGGGAATGTAAGGGTGCGTCTCGGAAAGATGTGCCCGGGGATAGCGGAGCAATCATTAAAGAATACATTTAGAGGAGGGGGCCCGAGCCCCTGCCTTGGGACGTGGCAAAGATGGGGGTTTTCCTTGAAGTTTGACCCGTCCCCCACCCTCTAAGAAATCTGTCCCGCAGGTATCTTGTATAGGAGAGCAGATGCCCCGCGGCCCCCCCAAAACATTTCAGTTTGGGGATGAGGCCGGATGCCACACCCTGTCAAAGCCCTGCAATGTAAAGGGCAATGGTAGTGTCCTTTCTTTGGTCAAGACGCTTATGCATTGGGGGACAGATGGAGAAATAGGTCGGCCCTGACCTGTTTGCTCGGAACCCAAATTGTTTTGATTTTAAAGAAGGTGGTGTGTTGTGAAAAAAGACATTTTTGTCGAAATTTAAGCTTCCAGCGTCTTGCCAAGAATGATAAAAGGGGAGGGCCCCTATAGTTCTTGGGGTCGTTTTTTTTTCCTTTCTTATGTATTCCCACCACTCTGGCACCCTTTCCACAGGGTGGGCCACCTTCCAGTAGTGAGGCAGTGCTGAAAGATAGTAGAAAAGGGGCTTGCTAGTGAGGGGGCGCACGCTTCAGGATATGAAGGCTAATGTTTTTCGGGCCCCAAGGCCTTTTTTGTGTCCCCTAACTAAGTGCGGCGAACTTCCACCTATTTATAGTGGGGTTTAGAAAAGCTGGCAGGGAGGAGGGCACAGCGGGGATGGATCGCTGGGGATGTATGCCCTTTTGTTGGAAAAAAATGTCGCGAGACCTCGGCTTTCTTTCTCTCTCTCTCTTCTTTTCCCTTCTCCCCCTCTCTCCCCTCTCTCTTCCCCCTCTCTTTTTCCCTCTCTCTCTCTCTCTCTCCCTCTCGTCTCCTTTTCCTCTCCTCTCCTCCGCCTCGCTCTCGCTTCCCGCTCTTTCCCCTCTCCGCTCCCTCCCGTTCCTCCCTCCGCTCCCTCTCGCTCTCCTCTCTCTCCTCTCCCCCTCTTTCCTTCCTCTTCTTTCTCCCTCTCCCCTTTCCCCTCTCCTTCTCTCTCCCCTCTCTCCTCTCTCTCTCTCTTTTCCTCCTCCCCCTCTTCTTCCTTTTCCTCCTCTTTCCCCTCCTCTTCCTCTCCCTCCCTCCCTCTCCCTCCCTCCCTCTCCTCTCCCCTCCCCCTCCTCCCTCCTCTTCCCCTCTCTCTCTCTCTCTCTTCTCTCCTCTCTTCTTTTTCTCCTTTTCTCTCCCTTTCTTTCTTTTTTTTTTTTCTTAAGGTTTTCATCAGGGCTTCCGGTTTTTAAAAAAATTTTTCATCCCTATTTTTTCTCCCCTTTTTCTCTGGGTTCTTTCTTTTCTTTATTTCTCTTTCCTTTTCCCCTAAATTTTTCTGACTTCTCTCTTCAAATTTTTCTTTTTTTTTTCTTTCTTTGCGTTCTCATTTCCTTCTTTACTTTACTAGGGGGCTTTTCCCTCCCCTCTTCCTCTTTGGGGGGGGGTTTTCTGTCCCCCTTTCCATCTTCCCTTTTTTTTTTCTCCAAAGGGGTTTCCTCCTCCCCCATTTTTTCCCCCACAGTTTTTGTGGGTTGGCCTTGGCTTCCCGGGCTGTGGAGAACCAGGGGGGAACTCTCTTTTGGGGTTTTTTTTAAAACCCAAAACCCCTTTTCCACCCCCTAATTCAGAAGGGAAAAATTCTATTTTCAATTT
Source organism: Chionoecetes opilio (assembly GCA_016584305.1). NCBI lineage: Eukaryota > Metazoa > Arthropoda > Malacostraca > Decapoda > Majidae > Chionoecetes > Chionoecetes opilio. The sequence continues at coordinate 99,000 of JACEEZ010010735.1, read as the reverse complement.
TTTATAGTTGGGCTCGGTTTACGTTTTAAAAAAGGCCATACAAGGGCGAAAACCCCGGGGCCCCCCCACTCCATTAAAAGGGGGGGATTGAGCCCGCTAAAGGTTACCCTTGGAGGTGAAGGGAACCGGGGCCGTTTTCCAGGGGTTTCATGAGGTTGAGGTTTGGGGGGTTGGCGTTTTTCCCTTCCCCCCCGTTGGAGGGGACCGGTTTCGGGGACCGGCCCCCCCCGTGTGGTGGGGGGGAGACCAAGGGCGGGGCGTCGGGAGTGTTTCCGGGTTTTTTTGGGGAGCCCATGCCTCGACGAATGGGCGGTTTTGGGGGGCCCGAAAAATGTGAAAGAAGGGGGGAACCCCCTTGGGAGGGGAATTAAAAAGGGGCGGCACGGGATTGATGTGCCCTTGGGAAGAGTGGAGCAGGCGAAGAAAATTTTCCAAAGGGGCCAAACTGTCTGGGCCTGAAAGGTTGGGGACCTTTAATTTACCGTTATAAGGGGGACTCTGCCCGGGGAGCTTAGTAGAGGAGGAGGGACCCCCAAAATGTTGTTTTGGGGGAGGGCCCGGTCCCACCCGTCAAATGCTCCCCAAAAGCGGGGTGCGTTGGGGCCCCCTTTTTTTTAAGACGCTTATGCCATGTGGTGGACAGATGGAGCAATAGGTCAACCGCTGACCTGTTTGCTCGGAAGCCAAATTGCTTGATGTTAAGAAGGTGGTGTGATGTGAAAAAAGATGATATCTTTTCGGCAATTATAACTTCCAGCGTCTTGCCAATAACTGATAAAAGAGAAATGGGCCTATAGTTCTTGGGGTCAGTTCTTTTGCCTTTCTTATGTATTGCCACCACTCTGGCAGCCTTCCACAGGGTGGGCCACCTTCCAGTAGTGAGGCAGTGCTGAAAGATAGTAGCAAGGGGCGTTGCCAGCTGAGAGGCGCAGCGCTTGAGGATATGAAGGCTTATGTTGTCTAGATCCAAGGTCTTCTTTGTGTCGACCTGAACTAAATGTCGGCGAAATTCCTCACTAGTTATAGCGAGGTTAGAAAGGCTGGCATTGGTGAGGATGGGCACAGCTGGGATGGATGGCTGGAGATCAGGTACAGTCATTTTGTTGGAAAAAAATGTCGCGAGTACCTCGGCCTTGTCCTTGTCCTTGGTGACCACTGTGCCGTCAGACTTGAATAGCGGAGGTATGGTGTCGTCTGTTGTCAGACCTTGTTGCTGTTTAAGTGTGGTCCACCAGGACTTGCTACCCACTGAACGACCACTGAGCTTGGTTTTGAGGTCGTCTTGCCAGGGTCGTTGAGCCAATTGTTGGATTTCTTTTATTGCTGCACAACCGTCTCTGTAGCGCTCCTTGTTAGGGTGGGTTGGATGGCATGAGTAGAGCCGCCAGGCACGACCTTTTTCATCAGCAGCCATCCTACATTGGTAACCAAACCAGGGCTTATCAAGGGGCTTGGCAGTGTAAGTCTGGCTTGGCACATATTTCTTCTGGAGTTCAAGCAGAGTACGTGTGAATGTGTATACCTGTGTATCCCCTTCATTGACAAGAATGGTGCTCCAGGGTGTTTGTTGCAGAGCGTCACATAGACCGTCCCGCCTGCTCTCCCCCCCACAGCCAGTTGTGCTTTTACGGGGGCCCCTCGACTGCAACCTTTATTTACCTGGGATCCCCATGCGATCTGATACCCTACCCCCGGGGGTAACATGGGGTGGAGTGAAAAACATGATTTTTTTTTTTTCAAAAACTTGAATATGCATGGTTTTTTTGTGCATGGTAATGAAAAAACTTATTTTAACTTTAAAATTCTATATCGATTTTTAACGTGTCCCTAAATTTTGTTTTTTAATATTATTCAACATTTTTGCCATTAAGAAGTTATGTGTGGGCTTTCAGCTAGAGTGAACTTTATTTTTTAACCTTTGGCCTTTTTTGATTTTAAGAAAACATTTTTAATTATTTTGCTAATAATAATTTATAGTCCACCTACCCAGGTCCCCACGGGGAGTAAGCTGCATGGACCCCACCATGCCCACCCTCCTCCCTCCAGTACCCCTTTGTTTTCTTGGGATGTTTATTTTCCCTTGTTTTATAGGGGGGCATTAGTTGCCCTTGATTCAATCGTACTTTAACATACCCATTCTTTTTTTTTTTTCCCAAATCACATTTTTTGAAGCCTTGGTCATAAGATTGATGTAGCCCCCGGGCTTGAGTTGACATGGATATTTTGGGGGCAGCAACTTTGTCACGAATGTTTCAAACAATACATCTCACACACCCCTTTGGGTTAGAGTGGTTCATCCCCATTTTCCAATCATCATTAAATATTTTCTTCCCCCAAAATTTAGTTCGGGTACTGGAAGTGCGTTTTTTTTGGAGGTTTTCCCTTTCCTGGCTCTCATATCCCCCTACATGCCAGTTTCTCGAATATGGGGCCCCTTGTCATAAAGCATTCCTGCTAGCAAATTCTCACTGTGTGAAAATGGGCTTTTCTCGAAATATGCTTTTCATTTCCCCTCTCATTTTTTGGGCAGTTCTTTAGTTAGTTCAATCATCTTGAAAAATGTGCGTCCACTGTAAAATTTTAGGATTTGACAAAGGGAAAACCATTGGGTGCATATATTTTAAACAAAAAACTCTGTTATCCTAGCGACTCTCTGATGGATGAGCTTAGATATAACCTGCATATTTCGATTTCCCATTTTTCCCATCAGAATGGAGAGTTTTCCTGGCTGCCTGCTCCCAACTAGTCCTGCAATGACCATCTCTGATCGCCAAAAAAATCCATACATGTATTTCTGGTCATCACTGAGATCCTTAACAATGCTCGTCCGTTGTGGCATAAAACCTTTTGATAAAGTTTTGCATTGGTTTTTTTTTTACGTGGGGAAGCTCTTTTCCAATTGGTCCCGAAAGTGATCTTGGTCTATGTTACTCCATCTAGTTCTTGAAAAAAGGGGTGTCAGGGGCAGTTCATTGCAGTGCAAAAGACACACAAACCAATTAATGCTGTCCACATGACCCTCCAAAATTTAATTGTTCCTTTCTCCCGCCGGTGTTTTACGTTTGTGCCTCCATCCACACCTAAAATTTTTCCCCGGGGGCAATATTGTAGTCATCAAAACATTTGAAATTTATGCAGCTACTGAATTGGCTGTTTCCCTCTTTTTGGGGGGTCACATGCCATAAAGTATTTGTCCTGGTTCTGCAAAGGTAACAATATGTTCCTCTGTAAAAGTCTTTCTGTGTAACCCATCCTTTAAATATCTTGCGTAAAACGTCAAATCTTTTTTTTTTCTCAAATATGAGATGTAAACCTTTTCTTTTTTTTCCACTTTCAGCCATTGCTTAGAACGATTTTGGGGTCTAGCTCGTCTCAGTTTGTTCCTTTGTAAATTGGGACTGTCAGGCTGCTTATGGCCCTATCTTGTAGGTAGCAGTTGCTACTGTCCTGCCCTTCAGACAAAATGTATCTGTCACCTCTCTAGCAAAAGTTTTTCAAAGGAGTTCGCATTTTGTTTTTCTTTTTTTGGGTTGGTTTCATCCTGGGGTTATAATCCATGTTCACGGACTCTTTACTGTCTTCAAGCACGTCTTTTATTTCATTTATTGCAACTTCCTTTTCTGAGTTTTCATCACCTCCCATTTTTTTCTTAAAACTTCTGCCTCTGTCTTTCTTCCTCTTAATTTGGGGTGTCTCTGCCTTATCCGGGGAAATTATCATTTTTTCCCTTGCTTACGTGGTCTTTAGAAAATTCTTCGTCTTGGGATTCTAATTTCTTGTGGACAAAAGGGTGTTCTACATCTACCACTGGCAACTTGCTATGGGCAACACTTTAAAATTGAAACAGCAAACTCTCTATCTTTTCTTTTTTGATTCTTTTCCATTTGTTCTTTGGAATCTTTTAGAGGGTTTTTTATATGCCTTGGTATCTGGGAATTTTTGTCTGTTACTGACTTCAAAATTATATTTGGGTAGATCTGAATTTCCAAAAACTTCACCACTTGAGCACTCTTTCCGAAAAATCGACATCTGGTTCTTTTTCCATTTCTGTTCCTCTTTGAATTCTTTTTTTCATAAAAAAATGTCTCATATTTCCCTTTTAAAATGGGGAAAAAGTTTGTTTTTAGTTTTTCAGGTTGTCCAAATACAATATTTCACTGTCATTCTATAAAATGCTTTACTTTCAAATTCTTCGCCATCATATTGCAATTTTTTCGTGCTTTGGTCCCGTAGAGAGGATAAAATTTTTTGTATATTTATATAATGTAAATTGTGAAATATATAAAATTGCAAGAACAATTAACAAAAACTCAATTAAAAAGATGTAGAAAACATAGCCTGCTCAAAATAGTGTCCTAACGTACAAAGCGTACATGCACAAAACATTGCTAAACTTTGATGGCTTGGTGACACGTCTTTACATTCAAATAAAAAAAAAATAATTTGTATGTGAAGTGTGTGTCAACAGAAGCAAAAAACCTATGCCTCGCCATTTAAAAATTCAAAAGATGGAAATTTGGATCCACCCAAGTGAACAGGTGACGACACTGTCTGGGAGATCACTGATGACAGGATCAAGTGATGAGCCGGAAATGTGTGTGGGGAAGTTAACTTGGTTTGTTAAACCATACACTGTGAGGAAGTCATCAAAGGATCTTGCAACTAGATGTTGGTTCATGTCGCCTAAGATGACAACGTGCTCACAGGTGTGTTGTAGCAACAGGTCATCCAGGTGAGTGTGCAGATACTCAATAGGCTCCCTCCCCTGCCACTGTGGGCGGTAGCATACACACAGCAGGATAGCGCTGTGATGGTGAGTCCAAATTTTGAAAAACATCATCTCCAGATGGTTTGGTAGAGTGACTTCAAGTGGCTGGACCGACAGACTCTTGTGAAATGAGACAGCGATACCACCAAAGGTCCCACGTGTCCTGTCGCGTCGATACCACCTCGAATATCCATTTATCTGTCCAAAGTTGTCTGGGATTGACTTGTTGAGGAAGGTCTCTACTGCTGCAACGATGTCCGGGTTGTGAGGGATCACGTGAGTGTTAATCAGGTCCCCGATTTTGGGTTTTTGGTGACCTTTTAAAATTGGCAGATATGATGGTGATGTGATCGCGGGACTTACTGGCGACCATATTTTCCAGGCCGGTTGACTATGGGTGGGCGGCTGGTGAGTGTTTGATTGGGCAGGGTCAGTAAATCGGGTATGGTTGTGGTGTGTTGGGTCTGTTGTCCTTGATGCTGAAGCCCAGTTGCGGGTGAGAGGCGGGGGTGACGCAGAGACAGGAGTAAGAGAAGCAGGAGTGAGGAAGCGGCTGAGTGCCCTGAACAAGAAGGCGTTGTTCTGTGCCTGATCGGTTGAGATCTTGTCAAAGAACCTATCTTGTCTCTCCTGCGTGATGCGAGTATGACACTCGAACAAATCCCTGTACGTAGACAATAGCTGCACTTAATTTTCCTTAGGCAGTTGTTTTCAGAGTGCCCCTTGCGCCTGCAGTGTTGGCAGAAGGCTCTCTCCTGGTTATGGTATGTGGGGCGAGATGGGGCAGAGTTACCTGAAGGATATTTTTGTATATGGCCTCTATTTCTTTTACTGTTGTCGTGTTGCCACGTGTTTTCTAATGGGATCCTGGTGCTGGCACAGCCGGCCTGGACAACCCCAGCAACGGCGGGATGGAGGCCCGGGAAGGGAAATAGCTTGGGTGGTAGTAGCCGGGGGTATTGTAGACCCGGATGCCAGTGGCCGGGGTACTAGTAGTCGGAGCAGCCAAATTAGGAGCAGCCTGGGTAGCAGCAACGTAGTGTACCAGAGGTCGAGGTGGCTGATTGGGGCCAGACGGATGAGTGTTGGTAGCCTTTAGTTGTTGAGGCTTGCCTGAAGTCCACCAATTTGCTGTTACGTTATAAGTTGCTACTTTTCTATTCCACTCCTCGTCGATTCTGTGTGGTATAGCGGTGGCAGCAGCGATCGACCTTACGTCGATTTCTTCTATGCTTGATCTTGTGGCACAGATGTTATCAATGAAGTCCAGGCCGGTAACAGCAGCGTCCTTCTTATCTGCCAGGGTATGAGAGGTGGTTTCATAGTAATTGATGATGTTTTTCTTCCTGGCGAGTTCCACTCTTAGCAGCCTGATTATCTCCACGATTTCCCTAGGCTCTAATTGGAGCAGATCTGCGTAATTAGAGTCATAATCATCTACAGTAGGTGATTCAGGGATGTTAGCATCACCCTGTGGAGGGTCTGCTACGGCTTCTTGGTAGACCACAGGGGAAACCGCAGCCGTACGCAAAGCACTGACCTCACCGCAGTCAAGCGTTGTGTTTGAGCAGAGACAGGTGGTGTGAAAGTTGTTGGGGCAGTCAACTGCAGTTGTACAGGGAATGACTTCCGTGTTGGCGTTTTTTTTGCGCAAACCGCCCACCATCTAACAGGCGCGTATACAAGTAAATATGTGGGGCGTGCAATGAGCTGGTGGTGACTCACATCTCCTTGCATAGTCACGGGTGGAGGTGTGACGAGGTGGCAGTCACGGGTGTAAGTGTGACGAGGTGGCAGTCACTGGTGGCAGTCACGGGTGGTGGTGTGACGAGGTGGCAGTCACGGGTGGTGGTGTGACGAGGTGGCAGTCACGGGTGGTGGTGTGACAAGGTAGCACTCACGGGTGGAGGTGTGACAAGGTGGCAGTCACGGGTGATGGTGTGACGAGGTCTCTCTCTCTCTCTCTCTCTCTCTCTCTCTCTCTATCCCCTCCCCTCTCTCTCTCTCTCTCTCCTCGTCTCTCTCCTCTCTCTCCTCTCTCTCTCTCTTTTCCTCGTCTCTCTCTCTCTCTCTCTTCCTTTCTCTCTCTCTCTTCTCTCTCTCTCTCTCTCTCTCTCTCTCTCTCTCTCCCTCTCTCTCTTCCCCTCTCTCTCTCTCTCTCTTCTCTCCTCTCTCTCCCCTCTCCTCTCATCTCTCCTCTCTCTCCTGCTCTCTCCTCTCTCTCTCTCTCTCTCCTCTCTCTCTCTCTCTCTCTCTCGCTCTCTCTCTCTCTCTCTCTCTCTCTCTCTCTCTCTCTCTCTCTCTCTCTCTCTCTTCTCTCTCTCCTCTCTCTCTCTCTCTCTCTCTCTCTCTCTCCTCTCTCTCTCTCTCTCTCTCCTCTCTCCAAATTATCCATATCATCAAAGGATTTACGGGACGCTGTTTCTGGTAGGCAATCTGTCCACCCAATCTTTAATATCTTCCCTCTCTTCTCTCTCTCTCTTCTTCTCTCTCTTCCCCTCTCCTCCATCCTCTCTCTCTCTTCTTTTCTCTTCTCTCTCTCTCTCTCTCTCTCTCTCCCTCTCTTCCTCTCTCTCTCTCTCTCTCTCTCTCTCTCCTCTCTCTCCTCTTTTTCTCCTCCTCTTTCTCTCTCCCCTCTCTCTCTCTCTCTCCCTCTCTCTCTCTCCCCCTCCTTTTTCTCTCTCTCCTCTCTCTCCTCTCTCTCTCTCTTTTCTCTCTCTCTCTCTCTCTCTCTCTCGCTTCTCTTTCTTCCCCCTTTCTCTTATCCCCTTCCCCTCGCCCCCTTTTTATCTTTTCTCTCTCTCTCTCTCTCTTTTCTCTCTCTCTCTCTCTCTCTCTCTCTCTCCCTCTCTCTCTCTCTCTCGCTCTCTCTCTCTCTCTCTCTCTCTCTCTCGTCTCTCTCTTTTCTCTCTCTCTCTCTCTCTCTCTCTCTCTCTTCTCTTCTCTCTCTCTCTCTCTCTCCTCCCCTTCCCACTCTCTCTCTCTCTCTCTCTCTCTCTCTCTCTCTCCTCTCTCTCCCACTCTCCTCTTTTTTCTCTCTCTCTCTCTCCCCCCTTCTTTTCTCTTCTCCTCCTCTCTTCTCTCTCTTTTCCCTCTCCTCTCTCTCTCCCCTCTCTCCTCTCTCTTTTCTCCTCTCCCTCTTCCTCCCTTCTCTCTCCCCCTTTCTCTCCCTCTCCCCTCTTCTCTCTCTCTCTCCCTCTCCCTCTCTTTTCCCCTTCTCTCTCTCCCTCTTCCCTCCTCTCCTCTCTCTTCCCCTCTCTCTCTCTTCTCTTCCTCCTCCTCCCCTTCCTCCTCTCTCTCTCTCTTCCTCCTCCTCTCTCTCTCTCTCTTCCTCCCTCTCTCCTCTCCCTCTCCTCTCTCTCTTTTCTCTCCCCCCTCTCTTCCTCTCTCCCCCCTTTCCTTTTTTCCCCTCTCCTCTTCTCTCCTCTCCCTTTCGGCTCCTCCCCTCTTCTCTTCTCTCCTCTCTCTCTTTTCTCCCCTTCTCTCTCTCCTCTCTCTCCTCCTCTTTCCTCTCTTCCCCTCTTCTCTCCCCTCCCTCTTCTCTCTTCTCTCTCTCTCCTCTCTCTCTCTTTCCCCTCCCTCTCCTCTCCTCTCCCCTTTTCTTTTTCTCTCTCTTCCCTTCTCTCCCCTTTTCTCCCTCTCTCCCTCCCCTTCTCTCCCTCTCTCTCCTCTCTCTCTCTCCTCTCCTCCTCTTCTCTCTCTCTCTCCTCTCTCCTCCTCTCCCTCTCTCTCTCTCCTCTCTCTCTCTCTCTCTCTCTCTCTCTCCTCTCTTCCTCTCTCTCCTCTCTCTTTCTCTCTCATTCTCTCTCTCTCTCTGGAAGGAAGGAAGGAAGGAAGGAGTGGAGGACATATGGGTCACGGTGCTATGCCGTAAACTACCTTCTAATTATCATAGGGAGCCTGTACCGTCATCCACATTCTAGCTTACACTAGTTTGATTATGTAACAGATGTTTTTAATTGTATACGCTTGCGTAACAAACCATTTTATGTACCTGGAGATCTTAATTGTAATATCTTATTGAAGAATAACATGATGGAAAGAATTAAGACTAATACTAAATTTACCCAATTAATTGATAAACCTACTCGGATTACTTTCCACTCCACGACAGTATTGGACATTATTGTGACAAATAAGCCTGATTTAGCTCTTCATCACGATGTAATTCCTTGTCCTGTCGCTGATTATGATATTGATACACAGGATATTCGAAAGCCAAAGCGAAAATAATCTACTAATAAAACTTTTCGACAACTAAGATACCATTCTCCTGAAACATTGTGTAATCTACTAGGAGGAGAAATTCATGCATTGAATATAATTTTTGCAACTGATAATGTCGATAACGCATGTTAATTTTTTAAAAAGTTAAAATTTTTAAGGTTTTCAAAAAGTGGTTTGGGATGTCATGCGCAAACCCTTTGAAACAAAAGTAAAAAAATTTTAAAAAAACAAAGGTTTTTGGGGGCCCGTAGGGAAAAAACACCCCGGGAAGACCTCAAGCTAATTTTAAAAATTTCAGGCAAGGGGGAAATTGGGGGGCCACCAGAAATCTAAGAAATTTTTTTTTTTTTTTTTTTTTTTAAAGGTTTTTCCCAAACAAAACAAATGTTTTTTGGTTTTTTAAAATTTTTTTTTTGGGGGGAAAAGGGGTTTTTTTTCCAAGGGGGTTTTTCCCCAAAAAAAATTGGTTTTAAATTTCATTATTTGCCTGGAATTTTGGGGGAAAAAGCCAAACCTTTTTTTTTTTTTTTTTTTTTTTTTTTTTTTTTTTTTTTTTTTTTTTTTTTTTTTTTTTTTTTTTTGGGGGGGGGGGGGGGGGGGGGGGGGGGGGGGGGGGGGGGGGGGGGGAAGAAAAATTTCTCGGGGGGAAAGGGAATCTAAATTTTTAAATTTTTCTAAAGGGGCCCATTTAAACTAAGCCAGTAAAAAACCCCTAAACCCCTTATACAAATAATGTTAAACCTTTTTTTAAACATGGGGGTAAAATGTGATCTACAAATTGGGATACAGAAAACTCTAGTTATTAACAATGAAGAACCCAAACCCCCTTTGGATCCGATGGCATCCCCCCTGTGTTTTCTTGAAAGACTCTCTCCCTATCATTATAAATCCTAACTTCCCTTGTAAATACTTTATTGAAAACAGGTTTTTTTTCCCACACAGCAGGGAAAGCACCCCTTTTGTTGCCCCCCCCTTTACTTCAAGGCGGGAAACATGAATAAACCCAAAACAACTACCCCCTTTCCCCTTTCTCTTACCAATTTTTTCCAAGGTACTAAAAAAGTAACCCGGAATCTCGCTCACCCAGTCTTAAGCCCGGGGGAATCCCCCTACTTAGAAAAACCCGAAAGGGGCTTTAGGCCCGGGCTTGTCAAACGGTTTCACATTCAAAAAAACTTTTTAAAAAATTTATTAAAAGTATTGATAAAAAAAAGGTCCCCCCTTTTATTACCCTCTGTGATTTGGCCCTAAAGCTTTTTGAAAAGCATCGCCAATCAGCCATGATTTTTTAATTTTAAAAAATTTTCCCAAAGTTAAACATCGCTCCTATTTAAAAGCTACCTCAGTGGCGGGTCACAACCAGTGCGAAATAAAAAAAAATGCATATCTGAAAGGACGGGAATACCCCATGGCGCCCCCAAGGGTCTTTTTCAGGGTCCCTTTTTAAGGGAAAAATTTTGAAAAAGGGATCTCTCGCCTTTTTTTTTTAGTGCGAAATAAAAATTTAAAAACTGATGACACCCTTCTTTCACACAGGCATGTTAACGTAAAAACAAGATTTAAATCCCTTGGGAGCGAAGAATCAGTAAAGAGGGGCACAAAAATATTTTCACAGGAATGGCCCAAATTTTAAAAACCGCCAGAAAGACAAAATTTGTATTTTTTGTAGGAAAAATAGGACTTTTGTCAAAATTTCCCCCCCTAACATTCGCATGCTTTTTTAGGGGGAATCCCCATCACCCCATTAGACCCTTTAAAAAATTTGGAGCAGGGCACTTTGACAGCTATATGTTTTTTAAATTTAACCCATTGATGCATTTTACGGGAAAATCTTGGAACCATTGCCCCACGAAAAAACAGATTTTTTTTTCGGGGACCCCTTTTTTTTTTTTTTAACCAACCCCCAGGTTTTTCCAAAAAATACAGCCCACGGGTCCTAAGTATACTAAATTATGGTATCAAATTTGGGGAGAAACCCAATATCACACATTTAAAAACTTGTGCAAAGGCTTAAAAAAATTTTTCGCAAAAAAAAGTTGTTTTTAGGGGGGGCCTGCAAAGCACGACCATGTCACCCCCATTTTAAAAGCCCTTTAGATGGTTTAAATTAAAAAAATATATTATTTTTGTTTTTGGGGAAAATTTAGCCGTCTATAATATAGTTTTTAAAAAGGGAAAAACTGCCTGTTGTTTTCCACTGCCCAAATGAAATATGTATGAAAAACCCCAGTAAACCTAGACAGCAGCAACAACCAGGGTCCCAAAAAGGGTAAAAACTTTGTTTGGGAAAAAGGCCCAATGTGGTTTGGCCCCGGGCTTTTTGGAAAAACCCCCCTCCCAAGCCAAGTTAGAATCTCCCAAACCCTTTCCTTTTTTTTAAAACCCCTTTAAAAAACCCCTTTTTAAAGGGTTAAAAATTCTTACTCCAATTTTTGACGTCCTATTTTTAAATTATTTTAATCTAAACAAACACCTATTTTATAATTTTTTATTGTATGTTTCAAAGTTGTAACTTTTGGGAAGTTTGACTTTTTATTTAGGTTTTCTTTGGGTTTTTTAAATTTTTTACAATTTTGTTACGTATTTTAATATTTCTTATTGATATAGACCATTTGTTTTTCAATTTTTTCTACCTTTTATCACATGTTTTTTTTAAATTTAGAAAAATTGTAAGACCTCACATGTTAAAGAATAGCCATTGTAACAATGGAAATATAATTCTGATTCTGATTTTGATTTGATCTCCCCTCCTCTCTCTCTTCCCCTTTTCTTCCCCTTTTCTCTCTCCTTCTCGTTCTCTTCCCCCCTCTCCTCCTTCCATCTCTCCCCTCTCTTTTCTCCTCTCTTCTCTCTCTCTCCCTCCCCCTCTCTCTCTTTCTCCTCCGTCTCTCTCTCTCTCTTTTTTCCCTTTCTCCTTCTCCCCCTCTCTCGTCTCCTCTCCCCCTCCCCCTCTCCCCCCTCTCTCCCCTCGCTCTCTCTTTCTTTTCTCTTCCCCCTCTCTCATCCGTCCCCTCCTCCTCTCCCCACCTCCTCTCCCCTCTCTCTCTTTTCCCTCTCTCCATCTCCCCTCTCCTCTCGTCTCCCTCCCTCCTCTCCCCTCCCCATCTCTCTCTCCCCCCCCCCTCTCACTCCCCGGGTCCCCTCCATCTCTTTTCCCCTTCCCTCTTCTCTCTTTTCTCTCCCCTCCCCTCTCCCTCCCCCTTTTCCCCTCTCCCCTCCTTCCCCCCTCCCCTCTCTCCTTTTCCTTTTTCCCCTCCAAACCCCCCGCCAAACCTTTTCCCCTCCTCTTCTCTCTTCCTCTCCTCTCTTTCCCCTCCCTCTCTCCCCTCTCCTCTCCCCTTTTCTCCTCCCCTCTCTCCCGCCTCTCTCTCTCCTCCTCTCTTCTCTCTTTCTCCCCTCTCTCTCTCCTTCTCTCTCCCCCTCTCCCTCTTCTCTCTCCCCTCTCCCCTCTCTTTTCCCCCCTCTCTCTCCCCTCCTCTCTCTCTCTCCCCCTCTTTTCCCCCCTCCCTTTCTCCTCTCTCTCCTCTCTTTTTTCTCTCTCCCCCCTCTCTCTCTCTTTTTCCTCTCTCCTTTTCCCTCTCCCCCTCCTCTCTCTCTCTCTCTCTCTCTCTCTTTTTTATTTTCTCTCTCCTTTTCCCCCTCTCTCTCCTCTCTCTCTCTCTCCCCCCTCTCTCTCTCTTCTCCCCCTTCTCTCTCTCTCTCTCTCTCTCTCTCTCTCTCTCTCCTTCTCTCTCTCTCTCTCTCCCCCCTCCTTCTCTCCCCCGTCTCTCCTCCCCCTCGTCCTCTCTCTCTCCTCTCTATTCTCTTTTTCTCTCTCTCCCCCTCCCCCTCCTCTTTTCTTTTCTCTCTCTCTCTCCCCAACCTCTCTCCCTCCTTTTTCCCTCTCCCCTTTTCCCCTCACTCCCTCCTCTCTCCCCCCTCTCTCTCTCTCTCCTCCCTCTCTCTTTTTTCCTCTCATCTCTCTCTTCCCTTCTTTTCCTCCCCTCTCTCTCTCTCCCCCTCTCCCTCTCCTTTTCTCTCTCTTCTCTCTCTCTTTTCCTTTTCTCTCTCTCCCCTCCTCTCTCTCTCCTCCTCTCCTCCCCCTCTCTTTTTCTCTCTCTCCTCTCTCCCTCCCTCTCTCTTTTCCCCTCTCTCTCTCTCCCCTCTCTCTCATCTCTCTCCCCCTCTCTCCTTTTTCCCTTTTTCTCCCCCCTCTCCCTCTCTCTTTATCTCTCCCCTCTCTCCCCCTCCCCTTTTTCTTTTTCCCTTTCCCCTTTCCCTTTTGTCTCCCCTCTCTCCCTCCCTTCCTCCTTCCCTCCGGGGGCCCCTCCTCTTTCCCCTCCCTCTCTCCCCCTTTTCTCCCTTCCAAACCTTAAACGTTTTCCCCCTTTTTGAAAAATTTTATTTTATTTTTTTTCTCTTCATTCCAAATTTTCCCTTCCCCCCTTGTTTGGGGCTCCTTTTTTTTTTTCTTCTCCCCTCTCTCCTTTTCTCTCTCTCTGCTCCTCCTCCCTTTTCCTCTCTCTCTCTCTTCCCCTTTTCTCTCCTCTCTCTCTCTCTCCTCTCTCTCTCTCCCCTCTCTCTCCCCCTCTCCTCTCCTTCTCCCCTTTTCTCTCTCTCTCTCTCTCCTTTTTCTCTCTCTCCCCCTCTCCCTTTTCTCTCTCTCTCCCTCCTCTCTCCTCTCTCTCTCCTCTCCCTCTCCTTTCTCCTTCTCTCTCTCTCTCCCCCTCCCCTCATTTTTTCTCTCTCTTTTCTCTCTTTTCTTCCCCTCCTCTCCTCTCCTCCCCTTCTCTCTCTCTCTCTCCTCTCTCTCTCTCTCTCTCTCTCTCTCTCTCTCTCTCTCTCTCTCTCTCTCTCTCTCTCTCTCTCTCTCTCTTATATATTTAAGACATATTTAATTTCAAACGCAAAAATAGAAATGTAATAAATGTAATAACGCAAAAAAAGAAATGTAATACATATAAGAAACGCAAAAATAGAAATGTAATATATGCAACAAACGCAAAAATATAAACGTTAATATATGCAACAAACGCAAAAAATATAAACGTAATATATGCAGCAAACGCAAAAAATATAAACGTAATATATACAACAAACGCAAAAATATAAACGTAATAAATGTAATAAAAGCAAAATAATCACCATTCAATACAAACCTTAAAATGTGCAAAACAATAATTAATGTATCACTAAACTGACTGAAATAAATCTATCCCAGCAACACACTTGAAGTCTCCTGCGTAAATAGCATCATCATCATCATCATCATTATCATCATCATCGTCATCATCATCGGCAAGGCTTAGGAAAGAGACTAGAGGGATAAGGGAAGGATTTAGAGAATAGGACGTACGAGGGAGACACATAATGGTAAAGCGAAAATCGTCATAGAGTTAATATATCAAAAGTTACAGTGGAGGGAAAAGATTAAAGAAAACATACGAGGGTGAAAACAAATTGTGTGAAAGAGGATGAACTGGATGAATACATAGGAATACATAGAAATAGCCTATTCCTATGTAGGAATACCAAGAGACCTATTGGTCTATAGACACCAGGGGTCCAGGAGACCTATTGGTCTATAACTACGGTATCTGCTGAACTACACACTACTAACTATCACTATATGTAAGAGGACAGTTGAAGAAGGATACCATGTCCCTAAAGATGATAGGAAAATGAAAGTTTCGTAGTGAAGAATGATAATATATGAAGTATGCTAACCACAACTACCACTAACACTAATCGATCCGGGGGACTATAATATGCATTCGCAGGGCAATATCAAAACCCATTTACTTTACAGTGCGCGTCAAGTCTGCTTTTAAATTAAGTTATTGTGCTGGCTTCGACAGAATTTGCTGGTAATGTGTTCCATCGATCAACGACTCTAACATTGAAATAATTTTTACGGAGATCTGTGATGCAACAACGTTGACCATTCAGTTGTAAACCGTTATTTCTTGTTGTCACTTAAGTAGAAAGCTCGAAAAGGTTCTCTTGATTAATGACATCAAATCCTTTAAGGTTCTTAAAGGTTTCTATCAAATTCCCACGGATTCTACGATACTTTAAGGAAAACATATTAAGTTTCCGCAGTCTCTCTTCATAAGATGAATTTCGCAGAGATGGAATTAGTTTGGTTGCTCTTCTTTGAACTTATTCCAATTTTGCTTGATCTATTACGAGACAAGGCGACCAGAATTGAGCGGCATATTCTAAGTGCGGCCTCACCAATGACGTGTATAATCGTGTTATTACTTACGGTGTTTTATGTTCAAAGTTGCGTTTAATGAAGCCCAACATCATATTCGCCTCATTACTTTCAGCTAGGCAATGCGTACTGGTTCTAACTAATTACTAATTACGATCATTACTAATCAATCAATCAATCATTGGGGGAATATGCCGGGGGGCGCGTCGCCTCGCCCACCCTACGACGCCACTCCCGGGGGTCACCACGCGCGAGTTCCCATGCAGGCTCCTTTCCCATACCAAGCAGCTCTCGACAAGAAACATCAACTTGCCCCAGCCACGAGCCTTGTGGGAGCCCCCTTGGCCTCCTCCACGCCGGATTGTCTCCTACAGATTCAACCCAATGGGAAGGATCGGTTTCAGGGTAGCGTACCACATGCTCATATAGCCGAGGTTGGCGCTGACGGACTATGCAGGTAATAGGCCTCGATTAAGTCTCACGGTGAAATTGCTGATTTGACACGTAATCATCCCAGCGATACCCCATGATTCTGCGAAGACACTTATTACCAAAGGCATTGATTCGTCTCTTCAAGTCACTATTTAGTGTCCATGTCTCACAACCATAGAGTAAGACAGGGATCACAAGCGACTTGAAGATCCGGATCTTTGACCTCCTGCACAGATACCGACAACGCCAAATACTCCCGCTGAGCGAGTCCATAACACCGTGGGCTATGCCAGTCCGCCTTAAGACTTCTTGACGTGACCCGCCGTCATTATGGACTGGGCTACCAAGGTATTTAAAGCTTTCCAAGATCTCAATGTCCTCGCCCCTCGCATGAACAGACTGTACTGCTTCATCTAATAAGTCTCCAAACACCTGGACCTTGGTCATGAGCCAGGAGACCTCAAGTCCCAAAGGCTTTGCCTCCTCGTGCAGCGCTTCGAGAGCCATCACCAGGACCTCCAGCGACTTAGCAAAGATTACTGCATCATCGGCAAAAACAAGATCAGTGATCTTGATGTTGCCGACGGATGCTCCACAATCACTTTGATCTTCAACCTTGTCCAATACCCAGTCCATACAAGTGTTGAAAAGAGATGGGGCAAGGACGCACCCTTGCGTCACTCCTGTATTCACAGGAAAGAAGCTGGATACACCTGCCCCACACTTCACAGCACTCTCAGTCCCAGAATACAGACCAGTTATCAAACCAATAGTCCTTGCAGGAATCCCTCGAAGTCGCAGAAGGTCCCAAGGTGACTCACGATGCACTGAGTCAAACGCCTTCTTGAGATCAACATAGGCTGCAAGCATCCCCTGTCGAAACTCACGTCGGCGTTCCACCAGGACAGTATTCATTACTAATGATGACTCCTAAATCCTTTTCCTGCTGTAATTCAGTTAACGATGTATTTTGCATTTGATTGTTATAGATGAGGTTATCGTTGCCTATATGCATTACTTTACATTTATCGGAATAGAATATCATTAGCCATTTATCACTCCGTTATTTATGAATTATCTGATAGTTTGCCGAGATCACTTTGTATGAGTTCGCAATTTTTTTTAGTATACGCTTTACCACCTAATGTGTCATCAGCAAATTTCGATATTTTAGATACAAGTCCGCAGTCCAGATGATTGATATATATATATAAAAGAGTAGGACCCAAGACCGAGCCCAGAGGCACCCCCTAGTAACTTCTAACCAATCAGATGCCTCGCCATTTATTACCACCCGTTGTTTACGATTTGAAAGCCAATCGCCAATCCATGAACATAGCTGCTTTCCTAAACCATGTGCTCTTAGCTTGGCCAAAAGTCGCTTATGGGTAACTGTATCGAAGGCTTTCTGAAAATCACGGTATATTATATCCGAGGGAATTTTGCACATCAGTCTGAATAAATTACATTGAAAAAGTCGAGTAGGTTTGTTAAGCAGGAGCTCTTATTTCGGAAACCATGCTGGGAGTTTAATATTCAGTTATTTTCATCGAGATCAGACACTATTCTATCCCGCAATATTTTCTCAAATAGTTTAACAATCACAGACGTTAGACAAATTGGGCGATACTTATTTGCGATTCTCTTACTCCCTTTCTTGAATATAGGTGTAACATTAGGAAATATCTACATACTTGGAACATTTTTATCCATTAGCGATATATTGAAAATAATATTTAATGGGAGCAAAAGCTGACTGTGACATTCGCGAAGTAATTTCGGTGAGATTTCGTTCACCCCCACGGATTTTGCTGGGTCAAGTTTCTGCAAATACTTAGATATTTCGTCTACCGTTATATCTCCTATTACCAATCTATAACTTTCTGGTCCCACAAACATGTTTACTGGTTCTGGTAATGGAGCTTTGTCTTCTTAAATAAAAAAACGCATTAAAGTAATCACTGAGTACGGACGCCATACTTGTATTATCATTTACTAAAATGTTATTCTTATCATTCAGTGGCCCAATACATGTTTTGATGTTTTTCTTACTTCGAACGTATTGAAAGAACCTTTTCGAGTTTGATTTGGATTTATTAGCAGTTATTTTGTCATACCTGCGCTCTTTAGACTTAACTTATCTTTTGCAACGGCGCTTTAAGTCATTGTAATCTTTAGAATCGTAGTCCGCACTAGATCGCTTGTAAACTGTATACGCTAGGCGCTTGCTGCTGATGATTTGTTGAATCATATTATACATCCCATAGGGTCTGTTTTTGTTATTCAAACGTTTTCTTACCGTGGAAACATATTTACCAACAACTGATTGGATTTTATTTGCGATTAAATTACACATGTTTTCGGCGTTATTACCGAGGAGGAGGAGGAAGAGGAGTCAACTTTTACTACAGATGGGTGTGCGTGTATGAGTTGGTAAGTCATTAGTTGTACCGAGAAGGGGAGGAGAAGAAGAAGAAGGAGGAGGAAAGGAAATGGTGGATAAAGAGAGGTACGTACATTGAAAATATATTGATAAGAGACGGAAGAAAAGAAAAAAACAGGAAATGAAGAGCAAAAATCAGAGGCCGCGGCAGAAGTGAACACAGGGAGAACACAAGAACACAGATAGAATGAATGAAAGAACCATCCCCAAAACAAGGAAAGTAAGAGAAAACTAAATTGTAATAATGTTGCGATGTGGGCTAGACAGTCGAGTAGGTTCAAGTACAAAAGTAAAATCAAAAGCCCGATAAAAACAAATGGAGAGAAGGAGGCTAAGGAGGCACCTAAAGATAAGGCTGAGGTTGGAGGGATGGGGGGATAGAAGGGTAGAGTCCCAGGCGGGTTCGTTAGCGTTCAGGAGTACTGTCTGGGGGGTGCGTGTCAACAGGGGGGGGGCACAAGGGGGCACCGAGGCGGAAGTATCGCTCATTCCCTTCCTCCGCCGCCAATTCTGCCTTCCTAAAAAAGCTCCTCATAAATACAAGAGTAGCCAAGGTGCCGACCCGCTCGGCTAACATGCACACGCACGCACGCACGCACGCACGCACGCACGCACGCACGCACGCACGCACGCACGCACGCACGCACGCACGCACGCACGCACGCACGCACGCACGCACGCACGCACGCACGCACGCACGCACGCACGCACGCACGCACGCACGCACGCACGCACGCACGCAGCACGCACGCACGCACGCACGCACGCACGCACGCACGCACGCACGCACGCACGCACGCACGCACGCACGCACGCACGCACGCACGCACGCACGCACGCACGCACGCACGCACGCACGCACGCACGCACGCACGCACGCACGCACGCACGCACGCACGCACGCACGCACGCACGCACGCACGCACGCACGCACGCACGCACGCACGCACGCACGCACGCACGCACGCACGCACGCACGCACGCACGCACGCACGCACGCACGCACGCACGCACGCACGCACGCACGCACGCACGCACGCACGCACGCACGCACGCACGCACGCACGCACGCACGCACGCACGCACGCACGCACGCACGCACACAACACACACACACGTACTGTTTTTGATGTACACTTACCGTTTGTAGTTCTGTATGTTCATGGCGACGTGAACTCACTCAGGACCTCGTATATTATTGCTGTTTAATAGCCCCTGCAATCACTATTTGTATAATGTTGGTTTCGAAGAATACACATTCACTCTTTTTCTGTCATATTATTCAAAATAGCGTACAAGGACGTATATTGAGCACATACACGATATGACCGGTATGGGATAGTGTCAGCTCTTCACTGACTTCCCAATCGTCTGCTGGCTACCAACATAGCTTTGGTCAAGCCGCTACTATAGGAAAAATGCGAGAGGCAAGGTAAGACACCTGGTTAATTGGAGCTTGACACTATGAAAAATATCAGAGACACATTTGACGTGTCGCTGTAATTCAAAGGGATTTAAGCTTATGAGTGCCAAGAGAGAGAGATAATAATTGGAGAGTAATTAGAGACATATGGGCTAGGGAATTGAGACCTGACATGCAGCTGGTTGTTTGTCTAGTTCAAAACGAATATAGGAGGCGAGCGTAAGGCGAGGACATTAGAGAGAGGAATTAGGAAACAAGCGAGAGAGAGTAATTAGTGACAGTATATAATGCTCGGCAACGTTAATACGGCTGTCCTCAGCCGTCCTAACCTATACAAACACAAAAACTAATAGTGTACCTAACTGTGTTACAAAAATTAATCGTGGCACGAACAAAAACATAATACATATAAATAACATAGATAAATACACACATAAAATGAGACATTTACATATATACAGACATAGGATACACAAAGAAAGGAAGCAAAAAAAAGAATGAAGGAGCTTGCGGAAGGAGTTAGTGGCGAGTCCGAGAGCGAGTGTGATATAGATGGGGGGGAGGGCTATGGAAAATTTGATGAAAGGGGCGAGGAGTAGGAGATGGATGGGGAGGAGGGGGGGAGAATTGGTGTTGAGGGTCAGGGAGGCTACCTGACATCATCCGAAGATGGGACATATGCACTGTGCTGTCATCGTGCGTCTCCACATCCCGAATGGTGCATTTGTTGCCAGCTTTTGCAATGACGCGGAAAAGGCCGAAGTGCTTTGGAGCAAGTTTGTTGTCTCACGTGAAATTCATAAGAAAAACAATGTTGCCATCTTGAATATGGGCGGGCGAGCTGACTTATGTTGGCGTGCAATGGCCTGAGAGGTTGAGGAACGCAAGTGAGCTCGGAGAGCTTGGTGAATACGTTGAAAAGATTTAATTTGTACCTATGTAAAATTTTCAGGGACATAGAGAGGCTGAGGTTTAGCGAGCAACACATCATAAAGAGGGCGTTTGTCCACCCCGAAAAGAATGAAGTGAGGGGTCTCGTTGATACTCTCATTGTAAGATGAATTAATGGAAGCAGCAACATGAGAGAGCCATTCGTCTCACGTTTGAGAAAAACCATTAGTGACATGACGTATCGCCTCTAGAATCTTACGATTCGCCCTTTCAGTAAGACCGTTAGACGCTGGGTGATGGGCAACAATGAATGGCTGACGAATGTTGAAAGCTGCACATAACTCAGCAAGTAGTTCATTTCGAAATTCACCGCCGTTGTCGGAAAGTATGACTTTAGGTGTTGTGAACGGATTGATTACATGATCAACAAGAGCTAGAGCCACTGACACTGCTGACTTGTCACGGAAGGGAGCTAAAATGACGTACCGAGAAAAATTATCGGCACAAGCAAACAAATACGGATAGCCAGACGTAGCTCGAGGAAGCTTGAGGAGATCAACACCTAATGTATCCCAAGGACGTTCCGGAATAGGATATTCAAGCATGGGTACAGGGAAAGATGAATGACTTTTGGGACGCGCGCAAGAAAGACACTTCGAAACATGTTGAGTGACGTCGCGTCTTTCTGTCGGCCACCAGTACCGCGATAACACCGAACGTATCATGCGATCAACACCTGGATGAGCGGCTTGTACCGAGTCATGACTGATAAGTAGTACCTGAGAAACCAAGGAATCAGGTATGACAAGTTTTGATATATCTCCACGGGGCGTTGGCGAGGGGGCTCGGCGGGTGAGAAGGCCATGTTCTAGGCAACATTGTGAAGCCGGAATAGGTAACCGAGGGAGAGACGACGTGTCTTCCTCTTCGAGTGAAATAATGACCTGTCCCCACAGCGGGTCATCACGTTGCGCATTCATGAGGACGTCTTCCGTTATCTCCGATTGCGGCTGAGCCGTTACCAACGAGGCAGCAACAGCAACAGATCGGGAGAGGGCGTCCGCAACGACATTGAGTTTACCAGGAACATACTCGATGGATGGTCGATAATCCTCTAGAATTACCATCCAGCGGGCATGATGACCGGTGAGATTACGACCTTTAATTAAGTCTTTGATAGCCTGATGATCTGTGTAGACAGTAATGGGATATCCATAAATGAGGTCGCGGAAGTGACGTAAAGCCCAAATAATAGCAAGTGTTTCAAGATCAGTAACCGAATAGCGTCACTCAGCGCTACTGAGACGACGACTAGCGTATGCAACTGAGCGATTCTTCCCTCTGTCGTCTGCTTGCATGAGAGCAGCGCCAATACCAGATCCTGATGCATCCGTTGCAATAATGAATGGCTTGTCGAAATCAGGAAAAGCTAAAACCGGCGCCGTGGTGAGAGTCGTTTTGAGAGTATTAAATGCATGTTCCTGATCATCACCCCAAACGAACGCAGCGTCTTTCCGAAGTAAACGTAGCAACGGGGAAGAGAGCCGTGCGTATTGAGGCACAAACTGGCGGTAGACACCTGATATACCCATAAAGGACTTGAGTTCCGTAACAGAGGTGGGACGAGGGAAATGCTTGACAGCCGCGGTCTTGTCATCAGACATATGTAGACCATTCGCGTCAACAACTTGACCGAGGAATGAGAGACGCTTCCTGAGAAAATGGCACTTTGTAAGCTTGACTTTTAACCGGGCATGAGAGAGACGCTCAAAAACTTCAGTGAGTCTGTCGAAGCGAGTCTCCATATCGCGTGACACGACCACTACGTCACCCAGATAAGCAAAGACACCGTTACCGAGGAGATCACGAAAAACTTCGTTAATGAGAAGCTGAAAACAGATAGGCGAATTTTTCAGACCCATAGGCAAGCGTAGGTACTGAAAGTGACCCGCGGGCGTGCTGAACGCAGTGAGAGGACGCGATTCGGGAACCAAGGGCACTTGTCAGAATCCGGACATATGATCAAGATAAGTAAATACCGCATTGCGTTCACCCTGTGACTGCAACAAATCAGACAAAACAGGGAGTGGATACCGTTGGGAGGCAGTACACTGATTAAGACGCCTGAAATCTACAACTGGCCTGAAATCACCACCTTTCTTAGGAACAAGAAAAAGCGGGCTGTTCCATGGTGAAGTCGACGGTTCGACAATTCCGTCTTCCATCATTTCCTGAACTTTACGACTAGCAATCGCACGCTGACTGTGAGGCAGAGGATAGGCAGGAATATACACAGGACGCTCATCAGGAAGGAGCTCAATCTCGTGCTCAAGCAAATGTGTACAGCCAAGAAGTTGCCCAGGCAGAGCTACAGCCGAGGAATACTGGAATAATAGCTGTAGAAGGTTAGTCTCAAAATCAGGGTAATCAGTATCATTGAGCAAAGGCGTAATGTTCGCACAGAAGTCATGAAATGCAATCGAGGAGGAGGAATATGTAACCGCTGAAGCTAGGAATGAATCTGGGAGAGCGCATTTTTGTATCGGCGAAGGGTACACTAAGGCTTCACCCAAACAAGTGCCTTTCGCGAGATTAAGAGTGCCATGAGTCATATTATGCACCAATATGGAAGTATGACCATCGTGCACCTGAGCAATACCGGATTCGAGACGAACACCACGGATTCTCATTGATTCAGAAACGACAACTACGTCCGTACCATCGGGGACTGTTCGTAAGCAAACACGTAACATATGAACAAAATGAGGAACTAGGATACTGCAGGTACCTAGAATCACATTGACTGTCAGTGCTTGTGTTAAGCAAAGAACAGGAGAAGCGAAAACAGGAGAATTACCGGAGGTGTCGGGAATTGTGGCTGAAACCTGAGAACAAGGTGCTGGGCCCAGGGGGGGCGATGTAGGTGTGAGATCATGAATGCGCGGTGGCGGTGATAAGTTAGGGCAGGGAGGACTCAATTCCTCAGCGGCCGTGCAAAGGGCACGTGAAGGTTGCAAAGCTGGACAAGACTGACCAGTGACAACGGTAAGTGATAAAATCTGCACCAGGAAAAATATCCACATGAATTCGACGCAAGGTGGGGAGACAAAGCAATCTGTCAGAAGGAAGTGCATAATCTCTAAGAATGTAAAATTTGACGCGGACAGGCTTCGCGCGCGATTGGAAGCGAAAACGCAACAAAATAGACCCAAGTGCATTATAAACTTTGCCGTCAGCACCACTGATAGACACGTCAGTAGGCAGTATGGAATATGATGAATTGTTGCAATGCATGAAACGTTGACTCTGCTAGTAAGTTTATCTCGGCACCCGTATCAATGGTGAGAGCCAGTCGCGATGAAGCTACACTGACAAGGACAGCCAAAAGCTTGTCAGAGGAAGTGACATTCACGAGCGAAGGAACAACCTTCGGAGAGGAGGGAGAGATAACGGGACCCAGTGAGGACCAAACGCGAGGAAAGGAGGAACGAGTTTAATCACTGACAACACGGGAAGGCGAGTCTGAACGCCTGGGGCACGAAGGCAAGTCCGTGCCCAAACTGAAAATTCCTTCCACGCCGTTCGTGCTGTGCTTTTAGGAAGAGACAAGCGTCGGCGGGATGAGAGGCAGGTTTATGGTAATAGCACCATTGGTCACGTGGAGACTCACGAGAGCTAGGCTGAGACTGAACTGACTGGGGACGGGCGCGACAATCCCTGAAATGGTGACCAGGCTTGTTGCAAGTATAGCAAGTGAGGGGTAAGGCCGCCCGAGTAGGAAGAGGAAGAGGAGGAGGGGGAGGAGGTTGGGAGGATCTCACTTGTTGGAAAGATGCCCGGGGCCTGGAAGGAGCCGGAGCAGAGACATGAGCGACTGCAGCATAAAACTGAGACCGTAACTTACCCTCTACAGACACCTTTAGGTCATGAATGGTAGATGAAGGAAGAAACTGGATGTCTCTGGTGAACTGAGCAGCTTGAGGTGTGAGGAGGTTCGTGTAAAGGACATATGACAAGAGACTAAGAATAAGATCTTTGGGCATTGCTGAGGCATCATTGAGCCACTGGGAGTGAGTGAGTGAATGATCAAGTTCCGTACGGAACCGAACTGCCAAACCGGCAGCGTCACGGGGAGATAGAGACCCTGAGTTTGAGCGAATGAGTTCAGTCAAATTACCAAGACTAGCTAGACATGGGTCATTATCAGAACAGAGGCAAACTCTTTGATCAAATGGTCACAGAAAGATGAAAAATCATTACATGAGGAGTAAAAATCGTCTTCAAGGGCAGCACCAGCAGGAGTATGAGTATCACAATACATGCATGCCCGCATGCAGGTGACCTTTTCCTGACTGATGAGGGAGGACTAGGACACAGCATCCGTAACTCGTCTGATAAAGGTGAACACTGAGTAGGAGGGATCATTGCCAGACCAGAGGGGAATATAATCAGTGGTAGGGAGTACCTTAAGGGGGGCAGGGGGGGCAGGGAGGGCGGGCAGGGCAGGGGGGGCATGAGTAAGAGCATCACGGGGGGCGACAGGGGCAGCAGGAGGCACCATAGGGGGCGACTGCTGTGGGTCTTCGGGCTGGTCAGAAGGCATGGTGACAGGAAGAGAGTACGTAAGACAACAGAAAAACTTTCCAGAACGAGTATGGGACGGCGATAACGCACTCCTCATAGAAGACACCGAAAATAAAATTACAATGAAAAAAAAACACAAACAAAAATGCAGTATCAGTTTGATACACAAAATCGTTAAATAAAATGGAAGTGTGTAAGCTAATGTATGTCTGTGTACGTTACCAATGAAGCTCTTGCAGTGCTTGCAGAAGGCAGTCCCTCACACTCACGCCGGAGGAGGGACGCTGAAGGATGCCGCTGGCGCGATGGGCGAGCAGGAAGACGCGGAGATGAAGACGAGCGCCACGCTGACCGGATACGAGCGTGCCACAGACAGACACCGCAGGAAAACACGTCAGTGTGGAGAACCAACAGACTGCGACAACACCTTAGGAGGCGTCAGGAACGAGGAGATGGCGGTGTCAGGAACGGGGAGATGGCGGTGTCAGGAACGAGGAGAAGGCGGCGTCAGGAATGAGGCGATTAGATGGACAGGAACCGCTGGAGACAGGAACAGTTCACCAAGATGTACAGGAAGCGACGGAGAGTGAGTGATTTGGATCGCGGGGCGAGTGAGACGAGTCACAGGATCGACGCGCACCGACACGCTGACAAGTGTTCGCGGGTAAGGCCCGGCTCCCACCATCCCGCTTGTACAGCCGCCATACAACAACAATGACGTCACCATCATCACCGCTTGAGTGGTATTTGTGGTAACTGGGCACAGTTGGCAACTCCGCTCGAACGGACACCGCCGAGCGGGATAGATGACTTGAATTTATCTTTGTACGGCGGCCGTACAGCGGTACGGCGGTGCGGTAAACTTTGTTGTGACGTCATTGTGACGTTATTGTTGTTATACGGCGGCCGTACAAGCGGGATAGTGGGAACCGGGCTTTAGCCGGGGCACAGGCACAGAACGGGCACTTTAGAAGGCGTGGTACGTGTACATCGCTGCCACCATCTTTTGTACTGTTTGTGATTTACACTTACCGTTTGTAGTTATGTATGTTCATGGCGACGTGAACTCACTCAGAACCTCGTATATCATTGCTGTTCAATAGCCCCTGCAATCACTATTTTTATACTGTTAGGTTCGAAGTATACACATTCACTCTTTTTCTGATATATTATTCAGAATAGCGTACAAGGACGTACATTGAGCACATACACGATATGACTGGTATGGGATAGTGTCAGCTCTTCACTGACTTCCCAGCCATCTGCTGGCTACCAACATAGCTTTGGTCAAGCCGCTACTATAGGAAAAATGCGAGAGGCTTATAGACACCTGGTTAATTGGAGCTTGATACTAGGAAAAATATCAGAGACACATTTGGCGTGTCGCTGTAGTTCAGGGGGATTTAAGCTTAAGAGTGCTAAGAGAGAGAGAGAATAATTGAAGAGTAATTAGAGACATATGCGTTAGGGACTTGAGACCTGAAATGCAACTGGTTGTCGGTCTAGTTCAAAAAGAATATAGGAGGCGAGCGTGAAGCGAGGACATTAGATAGATGAACTAGGAAACAAGCGAGAGAGAGTAATTAGTGACAGTACACACACACCTGCTGAACACCTATATGAGTGGAGGAGCCTCTTTAGAGACATGAATCGGACTTTCTCTCTCTCTTTTTCTCTCTTTCCTTCTCACATTTGAAACATTTGAAACATTTGAAACATTTACTCATAGCCTACAGTTGTTTACGATAAGATAAAGTTATACAAAATAAGTTGTACAGCTGCAGCTTGCCTATATGTCGAGTTTTTCAGTCAAAGTAAAATTATTTGTAAATTTGTTATACTACAGTAGCTCATGGTGGGTGATGGTGTATGGAAATAAATGTCCAGAACTAAACTTTTCAAGAATACACTAATTGAAGGTCCAGGTACAATATTTGGTTGGAAACACATTTCCCACTGACGGCGAAATAGCTGAAATGGCCACGCCTCTTTTTTTTGGGCCACGCCCTTTTTGAGCGAAGTACTACCATCCGCCGTGACTGTATCTACAGAACCGTTGGACCTAGGAGGTTGCCCGACCACTCAAAATGTGCGCAATGGCCACATTATAGGGGGTTAGTAATACATTTTCATACCCAAAACTTAATGTTTTTTAAGATAATTGCCAAAAAACTATTTCAGCATGTTACGCACTACAATTGTATAATTCCACCAAAGCCACAACATATGTATGACACTTTATCATAAGACCTGTTGTACCTTTTGCATATTGTTCCTATTTTGGAATTAAATTATTTGGATTTTTACACTTTTTACATTTACTACAGCCACAAAACGTCACACATTTTATGTTCCTTTCTCTGCAAGTGCACGTTTTGGTACTCATACATGATGTTGGGCATTTGCATGGAGGTGGCAGGTCATCGGGTCTGCACGATACTGGCAGTATCACTGGTGTTATGCCAACATCCGTTGCTTCATACCCATACTGGAGTGGATCTGGTTTGGTGGCTGCAGGAGTTGGGGCCTGCAACCACATCTTACACTGCAGATATGCTCGCTTTATGTGTTCTCGTAGCGTTGATGAACAACACACAAGCTGGTTGAAGTCCAATTCTTTCTTGGAGTTGTGGTACTGCTCCCATCGATATTCATCGAAAGTGGAACAGTCGTTCTTCTTTAATCCAGACACAAGGAACTTTTCAGCATTGCTTGTTATCTGTAGTGACAGTTCTACTACACCAAACCCTTCCAGTAGGGAGAGATCCATGGATGCTTTCAGGCCAGACAGCTTTGGACCCACCTTGCTGGTACTGTCGCAACCGCTGCGAGCATGAATAGCTGGGAGACACGACACCAAACCGTTGTCCAGATCAACCAACAGGTGGACTGGTACAGTTTTCTTTGTTTTCCGGTTACCAAGCTTCACGTACATCTTTTGTAGTTGCCAGGTTTTGTTGAAGTGGAAGATGAGGTAGACAAAGACATCTGTGTCAGGTGAGTCAACCAAGATTGATTGAACCCCGTGTTTCACAACACCATCATTAATATGGAACATGATTCTGTCGTCGACTTCTTCTTGGCTGCTTGAGAGCTCTGCGATCTGTGGTTCTGTGCCAGTTAACACTTTCCTGCATTCACCATCATATACTCCTCCAAAGAAGATCTCCTTATCCGACTCGACATTCTGCAGCATCCACTTGAAGACATACTCCTGCAGCCGAGCTTTGTTCAACATTGAGCTCCAGAACATATCAAGATCGACAGGGAGTTTCTGATTGTCAGACCTAATGGTGATAGTGATTTGTTCTGAAGAACTTCTCTGTGCCCGTTCCATTTGCTTGATTGATGATTTTTGATAAATATAAAAAATAATGTCTATTCTTGTGGACTCTGAGCCTGTAGCAAGAATGTTGTTGGAAAGACTCTCAGCCATTTCCCCGAATGTGTGAAGGCCCATCTTTTTCATCGGTAGTTTACGCACAAGTGCCATGAAGTCCACTAATGTCATCTGAGCGTCACTCTTTACACTCCTCGTCTCCTGTGGAAGTTGACTGACAAGTTCCCTGGCTAAGGAGGCTTTATCGGGCTTCTTCAATTTGATGCAATCATTACATTCAGTGGTGAGGAACTGGGATGTGCTAGTCAATTCATACATCAGGAGTTCTAGCATGCTGTACCCTCTTTCTTTAGCATAGTCAATGTACCTAATCGTTTCCTTTACCTTTTCGCCATCGATTTCTTCGCTGTGGACGGAGTAGAAGTACGTTTCACGAAAACAGTCTTGCGGTTGGTAGGGATTGTATCATGTAGGTGCTTCTCCTTATCCTGAAATCTGGTCTCAACAAACTCTTCATAACTCTTCTCACCAATTTCCAGGCATTCAAGTACACCGTCAACAAACTCCTGGGGTATGTCAGCTCCAGTAGAGATGTTCTGAAGTCTGATTCCAGCGCCGAACGGATTGTTGATGGATTTTATGTAATCCAGAAGCGTCTTTGCACGAACATGGCCAATCTTCGTAGAACTTGGATTG
>JACEEZ010010735.1:42500-60000 GCA_016584305.1 Chionoecetes opilio | reverse complement strand
CACATGGGTCTTGGTCTCGTATACAGAATGGACAGATCAATTTGGGTTTATTTATATGTATGTTATGCGTTTTGAGGAGGTTGAGTTAATAATACGTGCCTTCAGCCATCTAAATCCTTCTTCTATGCCATCGGTTACAGTGTACAGCAAGTTATCAATGTATGTCCGAGTCTGATACTGGTTCTCCCGGACAATTTTGATTATTAAAACTAATGGGTCGTCCTCCATTATTTGCCTATCACTATGCCAATCACTTGCCTATCACTTGCCAAATTTTTGAGAAGAATCTTGCCTGCTCTTAACTAAGGAGTACAAAGGGGGATAGTCA
The DNA here is from genome assembly GCA_016584305.1 of Chionoecetes opilio. NCBI lineage: Eukaryota > Metazoa > Arthropoda > Malacostraca > Decapoda > Majidae > Chionoecetes > Chionoecetes opilio. The sequence goes on along the minus strand of JACEEZ010010735.1, from coordinate 59,672 downwards.
GTTTCAACGGAACATACATCATTGCACATAGTCAATCTTACATCAAGCAAATTTTTCAGTGACAAGCTATATAGTTTTTTTATCGGCCTCAGGTCTGCATTCAGCCAGGCCTCACACCCGTATAGAATAGTGGTCATTAAACAAGCATCAAATACACGTTTTTTTTTTTACACGAAAAGGGATATCATTATTCATTCTTAAAAATTATTTAAATCTAATGACATGAGGCATCTTGGCATCGGCGTGAGCTCTGATTGACGACGAAACCGATCCATCGGCAGTGAACAAGGACCCCAGGTATATATGCTGATTACACCGCTACACCACCAACCCATTCATGTGCACTGCCTTGTTGTCCTCAGGTGTGCCGTGTATCACAAAGAATATGGTCTAAGACTCATTTATTTTCATACCATACTCTTCGCAAAATCGCTTCAAAAGAGATATTTTATAAATAATGATTTAGCCCGATGTTGAAAGCAATACGGTATCGTCCATTAGTATCAAAATGTGTAACCATTTTAAGAAGCTATTGTCTTCGCAATTATCTTTGATCAACATAATTAATTGATTATCATAGAGTATAAAGAGAAGACATGATGTAGGGGAGCCTTGACGGACTCCTACAGTGGCTGTAAACACTACAGTACCAATGACGCTCTCGGTCACACTATATAAAGCACCTGACACCCAACATGATCATACCACACCCTAGACGTTTCAGAATTATTATCAGTATGTGCCTCGGAACTAAGTCATACGCTTGGCTGAAGTCAATAAACGTAACAAATAGCTTTTTCTTTTTCTTTCTGGCTAAGTTGGTCAAGAGACGTAGCGTTACAATGTGCTCGGTACAACTGCGACCCTTTTGAGCCCCTGCCTGGTCACGGTGCGGCGTGAACCACTGCTCAAGTCTCGAACACAGGACCATGCCAAAGAATTTCGAAATACTGTTTATTACATGAATGCCTCTGTAATTTTTGCGTCTTTTCGGTCTTCCCTCTTAAAAATAGTAAACACAATTTAGCTCTAGTCCAAAGTGTCGGATACTGTGCGGTGGCAAATATCGAATTAAAAAGAGTTGAAATGAGCATTATCTACTGAACAGGCAACAACTTAAAAATTCCGGGTGCGATACCGTCTGGACACAAGCTTTGTCTGCCTTGATCCTGCTAATCTGAGCGCTGACCTCAGCAAGTGAGATTGGATCGTCTAATTCAGAAATTGTGATAGTTGTATCCCGTCATTCGTTGGCAAAGTCGTCTGTGGCAACATTAATTAAATCCTCATAGAAACATTTAAACTCATCATCAGAAGGCTTCACATCTGTATGGGTAGTATCATGTAAACATCCCTTCCAGTTGATGGTTTGCCACACTCGTTTGTCGTCCTTGTTCTGCAGCAGCCTGTCCCAGCGGGCGAGACTGCTGATGCTACTACCTGGACACACATCGCCCGCGCTGCGGCTATCTCTCGCACACTCGTATAAGGAATGTAATGGGCAAAAATATTGACAACAGTAATATCTTCATAGTTAGAAACATCCAGACCATTCTTACTGAAACTGAATGTATCATTATCAATAGATGTAAAATTAATGGGTCTACGTACCAACGGGTCACGCTCCTCCTGGCTCCTCACCGACGCGTGGCCACCAAGGTGACAAGCACACCGGTACAGAGAGTCTATGTTAATGTCTCGAATTTTGAATTCAATGCTAATGGGGGCATGATCCGAAGTTAAGCAGTCCACCTTATGCACACAAAAGGACTTAACCCTCTAGCGCCCCTGTGACGTATATGTAACATAAATTTCAAAGTCATATACCATATAAAAAAAAAAATATGTAATATATTTTCTACCCTAATAACCCAGTGTTACACCGATGTAACATACAGACAGCATCTGGTGATCCTCCCGTTTTCTTCAAGTATGAGAGAGGTCCAGTCAACTTGGTGATTGCACAGGTGAAATATGTGAATAGTTTTGCACTGCTTCGTGCCACCTCACCAACTACTTACGGGTAACTAATGTATTATTGAAGTTATGTAATTGATTGATTAGATGTTACTGAAGATATGCAGAAGATGAAAAAAAAAAAACATGGTATACTATTTTTTTTATATATGAATATATAATGACGTGACATATATATAGCATTGGGTCTTTTCAGCATTCACTGTAAATGCTCTATCTTTTTTTTTTCGTAGGGCATGCATTCCAACGTTGTTAGGAGTTGTTTGTTTTAATAAACGAGAAAAAAATGATAATATATATGATATATAAAGAGGACTCAGTGTATTGTGTATTACTGCCTACGTGTGCCCTAATCCATCCATAAAAATCCATAATCCTAGTCCATAAATAAAAAATAAAAAAACGGAAATTTGTATTTACTTATGTTTCTTTTATATTTTATTTATACATCTATATTATCTTATTTATTTTTATTTATTTATCTATTGATCTGTTTATTTTTTTTGAGAAAATGGCAAATGTGATGTGAGGCTGCGCTTCATTGCGAGGCGTAACTGCTTCAAGGAGTTCCATATATAATGCAAATGATATAAGACTATGAATCAACCAATAATTGGGGGCATATGCCGGGGGCGCGTCGCCTCACCCACCCTACAACGCCACTCCCGGGGGTCACCACGCGCGAGTCCCCATGCAGGCTCCCTTCCCATACCAAGCATTTCCCGACAGGAAGTATCAACTTTCCCCAGCCACGAGCCTTGTGGGCGCCCCCTTGGCCTCCTCCACGCCGGATTGTCTCTTACAGATACAAGCCGATGGGAAGGATCGTTTTCAGGGTAGCGTGCCACATGCCCATTTAGCCGAAGTTGGCGCTGACGGACTATACAGGTAATAGGCCTCGATTCAGTCTCACGGTGTAATCTCTGGTTTGAGACGTAATCATCCTAGCGATCCCCATGGTTCTTCGAAGACACTTATTACCAAAGGCATCGATTAGCCTCTTCAAGTTCCTCTTCAAGTCGCTATTTAGTGTCCATGTCTCACAACCATAGAGTAAGACAGGGATCACAAGCGACTTGAAGATCCAGATCTTTGTCCTCCTGTACAGGTACCAACAACGCCAAATACTCCTGCTGAACAAGTCCATAACACCGTGTGTCTATACCAATCCGTCGTAAGTAAGACTTTTTGACGTAACCCGCCGTCATTATGGACTGCGCTTCCATGGTATGTAAACCTTTCCAATATCTCAATGTCCTCGCCGCACGCATGAACAGACTGTACTGTTTCATCTAGTAAGCCTCCAAACACCTATACCTTGGTCTTGAGCCAGCTGCGACCGCAAGTACCAAAGGCTTTGCCTCCTCGTGCAGAGCCTCGAGAGCCATTACCAGGACCTCCAGCGACTCAGCAAAGATTACTGCATCATTGGCAAAAACAAGATCAGTGATCTTGATATTGCTGAAGGATGATCCACAATCACTTTGATCTACAACTTTGCCCAATACCCAGTCCATACAAGTGTTGAAAAGGACGCACCCTTGCCTCTCTCCTGTATTCACAGGAAAGAAGCTAGATACACCTGCCCCACACTTCACAGCACTCTCAGTCCCAGAGTACAGACCAGACATCAAACCAATAGTCCTTGCAGGAATCCCGCGAAGTCGCAGAAGATCCCAGAACGACTGTCGATGCACTTAATCAAACGCTTTCTTGAGATCAACATAGGCTGCAGGCATCCCCTGTCGAAACTCACGTTGGCTTTCCACCAGGACACAAAGTACTAGGATATGGTCCGTTGTTGACTTACCAGGCGTGAACCCAGACTGCTGAGGTCTCTGATGCCTCAGCAGATGACAGCGGATCCGTGTCAGCAATAGATGGGCAAGCACCTTGCCTGGCACGCTGAGCAGTGCAATACCGTGGTTATTGTTGCAGTCCTGACGGTACCCTTTCCCTTTCCAGATAGGGACGACCAGCCCCCTTTTTCAGTTAGGTGGAGTGGTACCTGATTGCCACACGGCAGTCAGGACAGCATGCAACCCGCGGATCATGGCCTCACCCCCAGCTTTGAGGAGCTCCTCACTGATATTACATACACCAGCTGCCTTTCCACCCCTCAACTTTGCGACAGCCTCTCTGACTTCGTCATGAGACGGTGCGGTTTCGTCAATGGGAGGATCGACATCCACTGAACGTGAAGATATAATTATTATTTTGTGTTTGTTTTTTAAATCTCATACCTTACTTATTTTCTATTCTAATGTAATAATCAGTAATGTTAAAAAAATGTATAATTGCAATTTCATCATGTCCATAATGTTTACATGATCACAACACAATAAATATAGTCGAAACATTATCATATTTTCAATACAGATATAAGAAGGATGTAATGCAAGACTAACACAACCCATTGATACATATGTGTTACATTTGATATTGACCATTAATCCACCTATATGACCCAATGTTACAATATGTCACATTCCATATTTTCCACAAATACTATGATGGGGTGAAAGTAACGCCATATTCATACCATTAGAGTCCAAAGTAGTCAAATAATGTTTTTTTGAATTTTTATCCTGCCAGAAAAAGACTGAGTTCTAGAGGGTTTTAATTAATATTTTATACAGCTTCATATGACGCCAATTACACATCGAGTTCCGATACCCAACTTCCACCTTTCCGATTTAACATATCACTCATATACTGGTTAGTTAGTGACTTAAAATTATTTAGACCCAATATTTTATTGTCAATGCTAATTGTAGATAACCCATAAGCATTAACATTGGGAGTATTTACACGGTCAGGGAGGTTTGGGTACTCGTAAGTGTGAGCGTTTGGAATTCCACTACGGGCAGGTAACTCACGCAGATAATCACCAAACCTACAGTTTAGGACACCCATGATGACGTAATTACAATCACCGTCGCTAATCTTATCTTGGATGGCTGCAAACGACTGGAGGGTGAAGTATTCAGAGTCATGGGGTAAATAGGGTAAATGTAATAAAAACTAAACTAAACATTAGGAATGCATTGGATCTTGAACCACACTTGATCATCTGCACAATAATCGATGCTAGTAACGTGACGTGCTAGGTAGTTTCTCAACATAACAACCGTTCCTCCTTGGTGAGAAAAAACACTGCTCGCACGCCTAAAGGTTACAAACCCTGGCAAACTAATGTTCAGTTTCGTCTTCGTTTCATTCAGGCTGACTATATCATATTGTAACAAGAGTGTTTGTACTACTGGTTTCTCTAGTTTAGTTTTCACTGCATTAATGATCCAAGCCACGATCTTGATACATTTCTCGAACCGTTGTTGTGGTCTTCCTAAAAACACATCAGGTTAAATTTGTCAATCACTTCTCCATCCTTATATACCTGGCGTTCCATATAGTAGTTGATATAAATGTTGCAACCGACGTTCTTGGGTTTATCTTTCTCCGTTTTTTCCGCTTCCTTCAGTCGTTTCCACTCCTCTCTCACGACAGGAAGCGTGTCCTTCTTTATGAAGATGTCATGATTTTTATGAAGGTGTCAAGATTCGACACCTAACTGAGGAGAACCAGGGGCTGAGGATTCGGCTGAACGAAACCAAGGACCGACTAGACTACCTCGACGATCAGGATCGACGGAACAACCTACGCTTCTCAGGTGTCCCTGAGCATCCCGGGGAAAACTGGGAGCAGTGCCAGGTCAAGATAATGAATGTACTTCGAGATAATCTGAACATGCAAGATACTGCATTCGATCGTGTGCATCGTCTCGGCAAGATCAGCAACCAGAGACCACGTGATATCGTTGCCAAGTTCTCAAGCTTTCCCGATCGAGATACTGCTTTCCGAAACCGAAGAAAGCTAAAGGGAACCAAAATCTATATCAACGAGGATCTGTGCCCTTCTACATTGGAGGTTCGCCGTCGTCAGCTGGACGGCTTACGTGAGGCTAGGAGGAATGGCAAACAAGCCTTCTTCAACTACCGTACCTTTATTATCAGAAAGCCTCATGTGGGTGGTGGTGGAGATGGAGGTCGGCGTCATACCCATGTTCACCGTCCCCCCACTTCCCCTTCACCCTCCCATCGGACACCTCCTACGTCACCCCCCCCTCCCCAACTACCGTACACCTCCCACCTCTTCCCCAATCAGCCCGAACCATAGAGCGCCTACCTTCCCCCTCACATCGCCAAGCAGGCAGCGACCGACCGAGGGTGCTAGCGGGATCCAGGAACACTCGTATGATATGGATTAGCGGGACCAAGTTGATACAAACTCCGGACCAGTGAAGGACTCTCGTCAGGCCTTGTCTGGCCAGAATAAGCAACAACGCCTAAGGAAACAACCTGACAGATTTACATCAAAATAAGTAAAGTAAATGATCCTCAATCATGTTACTTATTAAGATGCTTGATTATATATATGATAAAATGGTCAGTTGTGAATTCCTACCATTTTCAAATTTGAATAGTGTAGAATTGTTATTACATATAAATTAGTATCCACATGATATTCTTAATGCAAATATACCCTTAAATATTCTTGAACATTTATGTTTCAGCCCTTCACTTATAATGATGACTTTCACAATGTTGACATAGACTCTGATAATTATCTTATAAGTGTTCATGATTACAAAAATCCATCATGCAATTATTTTTCCCATGATCTACATTCACAGTTTCCTAATATTTCTGATAACACCTTTTCTATATTTGTGTTATAACATTAATAGTTTACCCCTCCATTTTGATCAATTTGTTGAACAGTGTTTAACTCCTCTAGCTCATAAATTTGATATAATAGGTTTATGTGCGACCAAACTAACCAATGATTATGTACAATTATACAGCCTCCTTGGCTACATTTGCATTGCCAACAACCTAACACGCCACAGTGGTGGAGTGGCCCTGTATTCAGTATGGGTTACAACTATGTCGTGAGAAATGACTTAACCATGCAGCATGAGAGTATTGGAACAGTATTTATTGCAATTTGCAACAAAGAATCAGAAACCATCATAATAGGAATGATATATAGGCGACCACATACTGACTTTAGACACTTTCTTCATAAATTTTGAGACATAATATCAGTTGTAAGTGATGAGAAAAAACTTTGCTATGTAGCTGGAGACTTCAACCTTGATTTATTGATATGTAAAGATGACGCATAAGTAGCTGATTTCCTCGCCACATGTTATTCTAAGTTATTCTTCAACACAATAACTAAACCTACTCGAGAACATTCCTTATCAGCTACCATCATTGATCACATCTGGTCAAATAATTTTTCCACAAATATTTTAAATGGTATTATATATAGCAAGATTTCTGATCATTTTCCGCTGTTTACGATTTATAAACATGATGTATGCCCGACTCATACTGGGGAGGGTAATAACAAAACTATTATGTACAAAGATTATAGTCGTGAGAACCTTAGCAGTTTTAAGTAATCTATGGAAAATGTCTCATGGGACCTAGTTTATGTTTCAAATAACTATAATGTAATATATAGCAACTTTTCTATTATTTTTAACGTTCTTTTCAGCAAAAATGTCCCTTTAAAAAGTAAACATATCAATATTAACCACGACTCCGTGATATTTTTTTTTTTTTTTTCACATCTAATATACTATAGGAGTAGCCGTGTGTGTGTGTGTGTGTGTGTCTGTCTGTATGTCTGTCTGTTATGGGTAGCCGAAACTGTCAATTAATCTTTAATGAGAGTAGGCTAAAAAAATTGCGAATAAATCGTATGTGGTAAGCGGCTTGGTCCCATGTAAATTGAATCATTTTAAAGGGGGGTTTTGGGGCTAAAAACACTTTAGGAGTATTAGATTACAGGAGGAGACTTTGCGGTAACATCTTGCAGCATTCCACAAACTTAGTAGACTCATATACGTTTGTGTGCGTGTGTGAGTGTGTGTGTTGCAATCACACGGAACACAAAGGGTTGGAATCACACAGAACGTGGTCTACCCCGAGGCACTTTGACCAGTGACCAACGACAGGAACAACACGATTGGAGTTTGTAATCACATGTTGTCTAATATATACTGCTACTACAAACATCAATACATGGGTCCGAAGGGCCCACAAGCACTTGTTTGTGCCAATATAGCGCCTGTAGGCAGTGGTGACCCAGGACTCGGATGGTAGGCTCTGGAGGTTCAGTTGAGGGCTGTGATGGTTGTTCCTCGCCCGTGGTGGTGCAGGCAGGATTCTTATAGTGACGCCTGTAATTAGAGGCTCATGCCGCCCCCTTGTTTCCTCCGATGCACTCGCAATCGAAGGTAAAGTTGATGGGCAGGGCATGTGGGTGTTCTTAGGCCACTCGACGGTGCAGAAAGGTTTTGGGTTTCTTCGGGGATCGAACTCGGGTCACCGAGAACGCCAGTCGGAGACGCTAACCACTCCGCTACCGCCTCCCCAAATATATAACACCCAGATATATAACACCATAAATCAAAGACTTGATTAGAGAGAAAAATAGGCTAGCGAGAAAGTACTCAAAGAGACCCATCACGTACGGAGAGAGATTCCAAAGACTTCGCAACCAAGTTACACAAGCAGTATGAACAGCTAAAGGAAAATATTATACGACTAAACTCGAAGAATGTTCTGGCAACAGCAAAACAACTTGGAATATAATAAATCAAGTTCTAAGTAGACAAAAAAATGACGTACTGAGCAAAACATTTATGAAGAATAATGTAGAATTAACTAAGCCAAATGATATTGCGGAACAATTCAATTCTTATTTCATAACATAGGTAAGCAATTAGCAGAAAGTACTGAAGAGTCAATCACAAACTTCACATTTTACATGCAAAATAGAGCAGAAGCAACATTTTCTATGACCCTCATCATGGAAAACGAGTTAATTAACGCATTGGGCCAGTTGCGGTATTCCTCTCGGGGCAGTGATGGCATACCAATGCGTATTTTAAGAGAAGTAGTCCCATTGTTATCAAATATTATGTTACATCTCTGTAACACGTCATTTTCTACTGGTGTTTTTCCTGACCAACGTAAAGCTGCCAAAGTAATCCCTGTCAGTCAGTTATCACTCCTAACATATATACTAACTTGCATAACTATTACTTGTGAATTACACCTAAATATCAAACAAGGGTCACACGTAGTATAACTTCCATACAGGATATGTGCATGTAATTAACATCAAATGACCCAGTGTATTTTTAGAAACATTATAAACATATAATTATATATCTATGTAATGCATATATAATTATACGTTTATTTTTCCTCCTCTGTTTCACCGTGAGACCCATTAACACCTTGCACTTTCAAAGTATGTCACAGGACAAATGCCTAGTTGTCAGCATAAAGTATAGGATCAACAAGAAGTGATAAGAAGCCAGAATCACGAGGAGGAGGAGGAGAAGCCTTCGGACATCGACACTACCAACACGCACCTCTCACTCGCTCCGTCCGGCACTCCCTGGATGTGCTCAAGAAATTAATTGTACTTGGTTGTAATCTCTACAATTCTTATTGGACTCTAAATAAATGTGTACAAGCTGGAAGTATCATTTTAACTCATACCAGATAAGTCTCTACAATTATCAGACTTATAATCCCTATTTTAAAATCAGTACATAAGAAACTGTTTATAAATCACCGCCCAATAACAGTATTACCAGCTATGAGCAAAATTCTTGAAAAAATCATGTATCATAGGATAATAGATTCCTGTACTTCTAATAATATTATGCCTGGGGACCAGTATGGATTCAGAAGGGGACGTTCAAAGGAATCTGCTCTCACTTCTTATAAGGATAATATTTTGAATTCCTTTGACAATAGACTTTTTACAGTTGGTATATTTCTGGATTTTTCCAAAGCTTTCGACACCGTTAACCACCAAATTCTTATAGCAAAGCTTGAACATTTTGGAATAAGAGAAAAAAAAAAAAATGGTTTGTTTCATACTTAACTAACCGTACACAATATGTAAAGTTTAACAAACACAGATCAAATAGTCTAGTTATTTGCTGTGGCGTTCCTCAGGGATCCATACTTGGTCCCTTACTCTTTATCTTATATTTTAATGATATAGTTAATTCTAGTAGGCTTTTTAAGTTCATTTTATTCGCTGATGATAGCACTCTATATGCCAGCCACCAAGACCTACGTCTCCTGATGCACAGTGTATGTATTGTACTATATAATATTCATAATTGGATAAACTATAACAAACTAACATTAAACATTATAAAACCCATTATTTAATCTTTCACAAAAATTTAATTATCCTTATAATTTAGAGCCCTTAAAAATCGGAAACACTATAATAAAAGAAGAGGAAAGCATCACGTGTCTTGGTATTATGGTTGACAGACAGCTATCATGAAGCAATCATACATACAACATATATAATAAAATAAACAAATAGTGTGGCATTCTTTACCTCACCCGTAACTACTTCAACACTAACGCCCTAAAACAGATATACTATTGTCTTATATACCCATTCCTCTCCTACTGTCACACGGTATGGGGAGCGGCAGGCAAGACAAAGTTGTATCGGATAACAGTAGCACAAAATAAGTTTATAAGAAAAATGACATACAGAGATAAATATGCTCACACTAATGACTTAGTTAAGAAGCTTGGACTACTAAAACTGGATGATGTTAATATTTATAGTTGTGAAATCTTCGTATATAGGTCAATACACAACTATAGTAATGCAGGATTGTTTAACAACCATACAAACGAAAAATATAATTTACGTAACTCAAATCCATTAAAAATCCCACTTTTGAATTCAAAACAATCACAAACATCGACCAGACACAATGGTGTGAAAGTTTGAAATCACTTAGGACTTGATATCTATAATAATATAAGCGAAAGTGTGTCTGTGTGTGTGTCTGTGTGTCCGCTGTAGGTTCCGCCCCCCGTGGCAGAATCCCATCATATGGCACAGTTTTGGAACCAGAAAGACCAGGGGAAGGTGCTAAGCCCAATTATGAGATGATCCGATCACTTTTTTTTTTTTTTTAGCAGCCTATTAGCGAGAATTGTGAAAAAAAATGGGCTGCGAGAATTGAGGAAACCTTGATATAGGGTGATGGGTAAAGGGTGAGTGAATGGGTGGGGTGATGGGTAATGGGTGTGGGGTGATGGGTGAGTGAATGGGTGGGGGTTGATGGGTGATGGGTGAGGGAATAGATGGGGGGTGATGGGTAATGGGTGAGTGAATGGGTGTGTGGTGATGTGAAATGGGTGAGTGAATGGGTGGGGGGTTATGGGTAATGGGTGAGTGAATGGGTAGGGGTCTGATGGGTAATGGGTAAGTGAATGGGTTGGGGGTGATGTGAATGGTTTGGCGTTAATACTTACATTTCTACATCCTTGATTTCAGGAAAGCTAGAAGGGGCTATCTGGAGAGTCTAAGTTTGGTGGACCCAAAGGCCCACCAAACACAGGTGGTGGGCCGAAGGCCCATCAATAGCCCTCCGCAGGAGCTAGCCAAAAAGTCCGCCCGGAGGGCGGCTTTGTGGATAGTACAAAATAAACCAACAATATCTAGTTTTAAGAATCCCTAACATCTTACCTATTGCACAAGTATTAACATTGGAAGGTCGGTATTACTGTTCATTGTATTGACAAGATAAGCTACTTAAATTATATAATCTTTAAATATGCATTATGTAACATGATATGCAAACTTCTATATGTTGTGTATAAGGGTGTATGTATGTGTTTATCATATTACAGGGTGTGTAGGGTATGTGTGTAGTGTATAAGTTTTTGTCTTTATGTACGTAGTACTGTACACAATAGTCTGTTAAGTGTGAACAGGATATGTATAAGTGTTGTGCGTATTTATATGTTTGAAGATGCATTTACATGATATGTCCGGTATATGTGTTCAGGTGTATGTATATGTTTATTTAGGATAATATAAATCCACAAAATTCATGTGTCTTTAAATGAGTATTTAAGTATAATTTCATTTTTCTAAAAATATATAAGCATATATATCGAGTAAAATCTATAAGGTGCCTTTAAGAGAGTTCACTCTCACAAGGCTCAGCCAGTTCTTTCTATGTTTTGTATATTTATATTATTGTATCATGAATGGCTAAATAAAATATTTAAAACTAAAAACTAAAACTAGAAGATCCGCTTGAACGTCTCGCTAGCCTCTTTCAGAAGTTTGGCTCGCTCCAGCACGGCGTCACGGTCCTATCGCGACGCTATCGTTACCAGGATGAGTCTACGCCTTCCTCCAGCCTTACCCAGTCGTCGTGATGTTCTCACGTCCGTAGATGAACCAATGGTTGTCCACACCTTCTTGATCTTAGCATCATCCGTAGTAGCGCCTTCCAGACTTTCTTGCCCTTCAGGAATGCCTTGTACAACCTGATTACTTTATCTTGCCTTCCGGTCTATGTCTTCAAGAAATCGTTGTTGTTTTGCTAAAACCTCCGGTTGTCTGGTCACCTGCACTTGAAGATCTCGCACCTGCTTGTTAATGACACTGTCGGAGATGTAAGAGCCTTCCTTAAATCTGCAACTTCGGCAATCAAGCTGTTAACTGTGTCATAAACGCTAGATTTGCTCCTTCAAGGTTCAGGGGGCGGTCAGTATCTTTGTTTTTTCCCCCTTTCGAATTGTTTTTCATTTTGATGCTGAGACAACTTGCAAAAGTTCGGCTAGAGGTCTCGCAGCCATATTTCAAGGGAGGCCCGGCAGGGGGAAAACCCCCAAAGTTTTGATTTGCGTTTTTCCATACATCAAAGGGTCTTGGGGGTACAGATAACAAAGGGTAGCCCAAAGGTGGGCGTCTCCTTTGGGCCGGGCCCCCCAAAACATCGTAAAATGTGCGCATTCGCATGTCCTTTAACATGTGTTCTAGCCCTTTTTTTGAGAAAAAAAATTTTTTTCCCATTTTTTAAATCCCCCCTTGAAAGGGTTTCCCCCATGCTTTTTCCCCGGGAAAAGCCGAAACCAAAACTATTTTGAGCTAAAATGTCGGGAAATTTTTTGCCTCTTTGGGAACCTTCAAATATTAAGCCCGCGACGTAAAAAGCGCCAAATTTTTTGCCTTCCGCCAATTTTTTTTCACCTAATTTTTGTTACAATTGGGATAGAACAAAAAAAATTGGGTATAAAAATTAAAAGCTTTTTTTAATTTATTTCTGAAAAAAAAACCCAAGAAAACATTCAAGAAAAAAAGACACATCATATCCAAAAAAAAAGAAAATTTTTTTCCTGAAAATTTCATAAAAAATTTTTCAAAAATTATTAAAACTTGACAAAAAATGTGTGAAAAAGACTCAAAAAACTTTTTTCCCAAGGGCAAAAAAACTCTTTTGTCTAGGGGTCAAAGGACACTTCACGGGCTTTTTTTCAGATTTTTGCTTTTTGGGAAGCTATCAAATCGCTCACGGTTGTTTTCCACAGTTTGAAAAAGGTACTTTTTTTTGCTGAGAATCTGGGGGTAATGGGGTTTGCGAAATCATCATCATCTTGACTCCCCGCTCACCCATGCCCATTCACCATTTTTTACATTGCTGACATTTTCCCGGGCCTTCCTGTATCTCACCCCCTTTTGGGCCATGCCCGCCACGGGGTTGCGGGAAGCCAGTCATACTAAATGCCAAGGGTTTGCCCAACAGAAATTTTACTCTTTTGGACCAACTGGGATCAGCCGGGAGTCGTTTTGGGCTGAAACCCGGGGGAAAAATGGGTTTTTCCCTCGTCTGAACTATCGGCTTCTCGTGGGTGCAGCTTGGCACAATGCCCTTTCCTTTCTTTTCACTGAGCCCTGCTACCAAAGAGAGCGAACGGCAAAACCTCCTGTTTTTGGTCCCACTTGGGGGTTTTTTCCATTTTTTTTTGTACCTGCCGGGCAATCTCGGGATCTGTTCTCTTAAAATTTAATCATGCCCTTCTGAACTGAAAAATCATTTGCAGGAGCATCTCCCAGAAAGTGTAGAGGGACTTCCCCCTGGGTTTTATAAACAGTCCTGGAAGGGGTTTTGAGGCTTTTCCAGCTTCAAAACTTTTTTCTTCATCGTACTCCAGCTGTTTAAAGCAAACATGAACATTTTCTTTAGAATACATTTTTTTTGGCCATCCACCTGGCCTGATAAATGGCTCCGGACGACCCCCAGTGGATTCCGCGGGGAAAGGGTGTCTCCAAGGGCATCAGTGTTAAACTCACCCCCCCCACGTAAAATCAGCTCTAGGGGGCTTCTCCGACCTCAGGATTTCCTGTAGTTTTCCTCGCACTCTTTCCTTTTTTTTTATTCAACCATTTTTTTCTGATGGAAAAGGGGTTTTAGGGTTGTCTTTTGGTAAGATCTGTCAACGTTTCCCTTTAAGTGCTTTTTAAACCCAAAATTTTTCCCGGGCTTTTTTGACCTTGGGCCCAAAAAGATTCTCCCCTACAGCACCAACCAGCACTTCCCAAATTTTGGTGTCCCGCAGGCCGGTAAACACCTTCCTGTCAAGCTGTTTTCTCCAGAAGCTTGGGAGCTCCCCGATGTAAATCCACTGTTGCTGGCCGTTGTGGGCAAACACAAGGGGGAGTGATACTCCAGTAAGCCCCCATGCCTCCAGCAAAACCCTGGATCCTCTTTCCTGAGCCTTTTCCCGTTGAGCTTCTATCACTGGGACCCCCGTAGCTTGCCTTCAGGATAGGGAGGTGGTTTCCCGAGACCCCAAAAGCCGAGTCCTTTTGACGGGTCCCCAGGGTCACTTCCCAAGGGCATCTCTCAGCATCTTGCCCTCCCAGTGGGGGAGACCCTACTTTTTGGAGGGTCCCCGCTAAATGCTGCCATGTACCTGGCTGATGTGGTACCTTGTCAGCATCCATTTCCGTCTCGTTGTTGGGGGGTTTAGATGACAAAAATTGTCCAGGTCAGCTCCACCAGCCTTTAATGTAAACGAGACTAAGGCTGTCACTTGATTTTTCAGACAAAACCCAACCCAAACAGCGGTACTGCAGATGTCAAAACCCTCTATGACCCTCCTGGGAAATGTGGGAAATCACAGTGTCTTGGGTGTGAACATCCAGGGGCGAGGTTGTTGGGAATCCATGTCCCTTGCATTCCCCTTTACTGTCGGTTTTTGGGGGACCCAGGGAGACACATCCGCAGCAGTCCTTCGCTGTGTGGCAGCTGAAAAATTGTAGAAATTTTGTGACAAATTCATATCTTGTTCCTCTCTCTGCTGCAGTCTTGCAGCCCTCTCTGCTTGCTGCTGGGACCGTGACTCAAATATCTTGGCATGACCAGACATGTGGGCCTTTCTCTCTGTCTTCTGATCCTGGTAGAACCTGATGTCCTTGTCCTTCTTCTCCCTTGATAGCAGTCGGTTTCTCTCTATTTCCTGGATGGCATCTGAAGCTCCTATGTCGAACAGGCTATCTAATTCCAGGACAAAGGCACTCCTTTTCCCTCCAGGGTCACCTGTTCTACCTTTATTCCTTGCTAGATCTCTGTGCTTTTTGTGAAGTGTCATGAAATGCTGCGCTGCATTGTACTTGGTCATGGTCTTGATCCTAGCCATCTGCCAGAATGGGATGATAGCCTCCACTGTTTCATTGGCGAGGTCTTGATGCTTAGGATTCCCTGTATTTTCTGGCAAACTCTGGAGATGGAGGAAGTACTGGAAGGCCTGTCTGTTAGTGGGTAACTGGGAGCCACTGATGCTGGATGATGGGTAGTCGATCAGGAAGGTTTCTGTAGCAGATCTAGTAGCAGGTCGGCGTGACGCTTGTCTCTGGACTGCAGGTGGAGGTTCTGAGATGTCAACTTTGCGTCCTCGGAGCTCCTTGCTTACTGCCATAGTGAAGTTATCTTGTGAAGTATCTCTGGATTTGCTAGCAGGTTTCAACAGATCTGCAACAAACATAACAGACCATTAGATGTCATGCTAAAACCATTGTGAATTTGTGACTAGAGTGAAATAAATTATATTTAGTTTAATTTTTTTGAAAATTAGTCTGTAAATATCACATGTAATGTTTCCATAAAATGTTTCTATGCATTTTGATGTTTCAGTCAGCATCTAATTACCTGCTTTAACCTGCTTATGCCCATTTATTGGTGAAAAAATAGGCGAAAACAAACATCAAAATGCTCCGAAACTGGCGTTTCAGAAAACGTGTGTAGAATAGAACTTCATGCTTCATGAGGCAAACGTTCCTGACATTTTGTCTTATAATGGTTGTAATTTTCGACTTTTTCCGGTCAAAAAGCATTGGAAACCGTGCAGGAGGGTATACAAATAGGAAAAAATTGTTTTCTGAACAGGTCTAATGTGTTACGTCCCCAGCCACACTTCACCACACTGCAGCTCCTTGCTGCAAAAACATGCACAGTAAATATTGTGCAATACCTATCAATGTGCCTTACTTCTGCCTTAGAGAAGTCATCCCGGGCCGGCTGGTTGGTAGCTAGATTTTCACTCCCCACACCTCACTCTCACAACCACACCTCACTCTCACAACCACACCTCACTCTCGCAACCACACCTCACTCTCGCAACCACCAGGCAAATATTGACTCACTTCTCTATTTAACATATTATATATTTACACAATCATATATATACATAAACAAAGAAATAAATCTATGACAGCCCTTTGATGTCTCAAACATCAATCCACCAATCACCACTCACCAGGCTACTCGCCACAGTTAAGCCCACACCATCACACACCATCAGGCTTATGCGCCAGTCAACACATACACAAACCACACACCAGGCTACACGCCTCCGTTAAGCACACACCATTACACCATCAGGCTTACACGCCAGTCAACGCATACACAAACCACACACCAGGCCACACGCCTCCGTTAAGCACACACCATCACACCATCAGCTGAGCTGCTGCTCACGCCATACACCTCCGACACACACACACCTTACACCATCAGTCAATCATACACCAAGTCAATCACCAACTCAAGCACACACCCAACACACAATTTACTTCCCTTGTACCACACTCAGTACAACACGTGGCCTATCCACGGAGCTTCCACACCCAGCCGCCAAGCTGTCCACCCGGAAAGAGGACCCCGCTCCACTTTCTATCCAGCTCATCAACATGCTCGCTTAATTTACGGGACCACAATCATATCACTCCAGAGAAAATTATTTTAGGGGTGACTAAGGGTAACAC
>JACEEZ010010735.1:17500-37500 GCA_016584305.1 Chionoecetes opilio | reverse complement strand
CGCATGCCACGCGCATCTTAGCGTAAGCTCCCATCTTTACCTAACCTGTGACCATTCACCACCACTCGCAGAGTTCTTTCGTGGAGGTGATCTTGTAGGAGGTGTAACAGGTCACCGCAGATCCCCAGGCTTCTCAGCTTGCTAGTGATGCCCTGATGCCGCACCATATCCAAGGCACCAGCGATGTTAAGGGCGACGACCAAGGTGTCTTCGTCCCGATCTAGGGAGTGGCTCCAGGCTGCTGAGTGCAGGAGAATAAAGTCTGCTGCGGATATCCCTGTCGGAAGCCAAATTGCCGTTAATTTAGCAAGCGGGGAGCGTCAACAAATTTAGTGATTTTGGAGGCAGTGATGGACGCAAGAACTTTCCCATCAACGGAGAGGAGGGAAATTGGGCCGTAGTTTTGAAGATCGCCTCTGCTCTTCTTTTTGTGGATAGCACAGACTCTCGCCACTTTCCACTCAGATGGCCACTGCTGAGATGAAAGGCATCCCCGGAACATGATAGCATGAGGCACAGCAAGTTGTGAGGCACATATTTTAAGCAGGTGAGGGCTGATGCTATCTGGTCCCAGCACTTTCTTGGGATCTACTTGTTGAAATTGTTGCAACACCTCCTCCGTGGTAATGGTGATGCTCCCTAGGGCAGCCTTGGTTAGAACCGGAACTGCAGGAGGTTCACGTTCTGGGTCAGGAACTGTCATCTTGGAGGAGAAGTGGGCAGTAAACACTTGAGCTTTACCGCGGTGACTTGTGACAACAGAGCCATCAGGTGCTGTCAGCGGTGGGATGCTGTCGTCACGAGAGAAGCCCTGTTGTTGTTTTATGCTGCTTCACCAATCCTTAGTGCCCACTGACTGGCCTGTTAGCTTTCGCTTGAGGGGATCCCTCCAGTTGTTGATCCCCTCCTTCTGGAATCTTTTCATATTTCCACAGGCCAATTTGTGCTAGTGTTTATGTCTTCCTGTGAGGTGGGACTTATATCGCAGCCATGCCTTGCTCTTCTTGTCACACAAAACGTAAGTTAGTCAAAGCCTCGTCAAAAAGACTGTAACTAATATGTTAGTCACTATTTCATGTATACGGTCTATCCTTACTGGTGTTTATCAAAGATTTACTGCCTGTGAAATATTTGGAATACATCACTGATTCTGTACCAATACACTAATAATCATGTTAGTATATTATATATCTTAAAACAACGGTTCTTTGCAAGCATTTATTCATATTGCGACGCTTGGTATTTTTATTCCAAAATATTGCCATATACGTACCACTTTTATTTGGTATTACGAACGGCTTATAACTTTCAGCTCAAAGGTAATGAGTTGAAAACTGATGCAGGTAAAATAAATATTTGGCGCAAATGTTATTTGGTTCGGTTAGACATGCTGCAGAGAAGATATCCTACTGAGAATAGAATATCAATATCCATCATCATTATCATATGCCGTTTTGTGGGGTGTGTGGCAACCCTCATCTTCCCGCCACATCTCAGTGTCACCCGAGGCGGGCAGTTGTGACTCCGGCGAGGCAGTGACCAGTCGTCCTGTCAGCTCTCTGTAATTAGAGGTTAAGTCTCCAATAAACATCACGGCGCGCCCCCAGCCCTTCTGTGTTCCAACCCCACCATGGCGCAGTATCTTCAGGGGCTCATGGAGGAAGGCATGGGCGGCGTAGAGACGCCTCCGGCAGGTAGCGGGCGCGCGGAAAGAGCGCGTGGTCCAACTTGCCGCCATACCACAACGCCACGCGTTATACACCAAGCCCCGACATCACACCAGCCACTCAGCAGCAACTCTGGCCAACGACCCGGCAGCATCGCCCACCACCTCCTCCAGGACCAGGGGGAGCGACCGTGGGCATGTCGCCGGCAACGTTTGAGGCGTGGGCCACCAGCGTAGAGGACTACAGCAGCATCTGCGGTTGGCGGCACCCACAGCGGCACCTTATGTACGCCTCCTTTGTAACACAGAGGTGCAACAGCGCATTGACGCGCGCCTGGGCAAGCAAGTGTTCAGGCAACTCTCAACCACGGAGGCAATCGACGTTGTGAAGAAGCGTGGTGATCGGTACACGCTGTATTATCGGAGCGTGGGCGGAATTCTTCTCTCTAGCACAGGCATCGAGTGACAGTGTGTGTGCATACATCTCCCAGTGCCGCGCCAAAGCGAATGAGTGCGGCTTTAGGTGTCCTGAGTGCCAGTTCCCCTTAGAGGAGTACATGCTCAGCAAGAAAATAGTGATGGGGCTACGTGATCGCAACATGAAAGCGGGGGTGTTGCGTTGCTTCCCACGCCTCGAGTCATTCAGTGAAATAGTTCGCGTGTGTGGAAATTTTTGAGGCCGCGGAAAAGGCGAGTGACCAACCTTCGAGCTACGTAGCCAGTGTGGGGGTCGGTGACACACTAACCCGCCCGTCATGGCTCCACACACGACGGTGGCGGCAGCGGGCCACGCGCGCCGGCTTAGCGGACAAGGAAAAACCCGCCAAGACGGAGTCCGGCGGGGACGCAGGCGGTGCCCAGCATGCGGTGAATCTGAGTGTACAGGTGGGCGTCAGTGCAGAGCGTTTTGCAGCGACATGCCGTTGTTGCGGCCAGAAGGGGCACTTCTGGCGCCTGTGTCCGGCCCTCACCCCCCAGGGCGGCGCTCGTCCGCCCACCCATCATTCGAACTTCACCCCTACCTCCGGTGCAGTGATCGTTGGAGGAGTGGAGATGGCGGCGTCGCTGCCCGTGGTGATCAGCTGCTCACGCCCTCGCGCCACGTGTCCCTACACAGCAGTGGCGGACACTGGGGCGCAAGGTGTCTGTGGCGGGTCGCCTACTGTTGGGGGACCTCGGCAATATCCCAACGTCAGCTCCAGGCTACACCCCACGGCAGTCACCCACGTTGCCGGGGGCAGCATGCGACTCCTGGAACCATCACCTGTCAGGTCTCCGTGGGGACTGTCTCCACCACAGAGTGCATCTACATAGCCGAAGGCGAGTGCAGCAACTCTACCTATCGCTCAAGGCATGCAAGGCCCTTCGCCTGGTCCATCACACCTTCCCGCGCCCCCTTTCAACCCACCAGTGTGTGTGCTGTGGAGCCACCAGACACCCCACAAGACCCACGTCGCCCGGAATCGCCACCGCACGAACTTGTAGAGGAGAACGTCGATCGCCTCGAGAAATGGTTCTTGGAGCACTTCGGGCGCACTGTGTTTGCCATGGGACGCACGCCGCTACCAGAGATGAGCGGTCCGCCTCACCACGTCCACCTACGGCCCGACACACGCCCCCACGCAGTCCACGTCCCAGCCTCAGTCCCGCTCCACTTCTTTGACGAGGTACGACGACAGCTGGACGACGATGTTGACAAGGGCATCATCGAGGCGGTGCCCGCAGGCGAGCCCACCGAATGGTGCTCCAGAATGGTGGTAGTGCCAAAAAAGGACGGAAGGCCCCGTGCGCACGGTCGACTTTCAGCGCCTTAACCGTACGAGCCTCAGAGAGACACACCACACCAGACCGCCCTTCGATCTCGTCTCTAGCGTGCCCAAACATACATTTAAGACCTAGCGGACGCATACTCGGGCTACCACCAGGTCCCCCTCGACGAGGAGAGCCGCAAGCTCACAACCATTCATCACCCCCTGGGGGCGCTACGGTACCGCCGCACCCCCATGGGCCACTGCGCTTCGCAGGACGCGTTCACAAAGCGTTTTGACGACACCATCACGACGTGCCCAGGAAGCTCAAGTGCGTGGACGACACTCTACTCCACGACAGCAGCGTCAGCGACGCCTTCTGGCACACATACAATTTTCTCCAGAGGTGCATGGAGAGCGGTTGTCACCCTGCGACCTGACAAGTTCCGCTTCTGCAGGAGGAGCGTCACCTTTGCCGGCTACCTCCTGGGCTGGGAAGGGTACCAGCCAAGCCGCGACCTCGTCAACAGCATAACCGACTTCAAGATGCCCGCCCAGCCCACCCTGACTGACGTGCGGTCATGGTTCGGCTCGTCAACCAGGTCGCGCCCTTCCTGGCGGTCGCCCCTGTCATGGAGCCCTTCAGGGAGCTACTCAAGAAAACCGGGTGGGAAGGCAGTGTACTGGGACAAGCAGTTGGAGGCGCTCTTCACCTCCGCCAAAGACACTATTGGGCGATTGGCGGCCGAGGGACTGCGCTTCTATGATGTGTCGCGCCCTACAGCAGTCCTCACTGACTACAGTCGCCAGGGTATTGGCTTCCTTGTCCTGCAGCAGTACTGCGAGTGTGTCTCGGAGAAGTCGCCGCTATGCTGCCCTGGCGGGTGGAAACTTGTGCTCTGTGGCAGCCGACATCTCACAGCGGCCGAGAGGAACTACAGTACCCTCGAGAGAGAAGCGCTTGCCATCGCCTGGTGCCTAAAGAAGGCACGCCTCTTCCTCCTTGGCTGCAAAAACCTCACGCTCGTCACAGACCACAAGGCGGAGACAAGGAACTAAAGGACATAGCCAACCCCCGGATCCTCAACCTAAAAGAGAAGACGCTAATGTTCACCTTCCGCATCAAGTACCTGAAGGGCGACACTAACTGCGCGGCAGACGCCTTGTCGCGCTACCCGATCCTGTCAGGTGGGCCAGAAGGATCGGACGAAGACGATGAAGAGCTGGTATGCGCAGCCATGACCGCAGCCACGGCCGCGGCAGCCGAGGACGAGGTGGGGCATGTGGTGGACCTTTATCAAGTGGAGGAAGAGGCTGCACGGGACGAGGAGTACCGGCTCTTGCGGGAATGCGTAGCCAATAACGGCTGGGCTGAACGAAAGGACTGGGAGCCGCTCGCCCTCCGCCAGTACTTCAAGATGCGGCGCCACCTCTCCTGCCAAGGGAACATCGTCCTTTACACCTGTGACGAGAAACACCCGCGGCTGGTCATACCTGCGGCCCTGAGGCGTGCAGTCCTCGCGAACCTTCATGCGGGGCACCAAGGCAGGGACTCAATGCTACGCAGGGCGAGGCAGTCAGTCTACTGGCCAGGGATTGACGCGGAGGTGGAGCAGAAGAGGCGCCAATGTGCGGTATGCGATACGCACGCCCCCTCCAGCCCCGCAGAAACCCTCTTGCCCACCCCGCCCCCGCAGTACCCATTCCAGCAAGTGGTGGCTGATTTATTTCAACTGGACGGCCACCTATATCGCCGTCGCTGACAGGCTCTCGGGATGGCTCGAAGTGGAGCACCTGTCAGGCGACGCCACCAGTGCACGCCTCATCACGGTGTTCCGACGATGGTTCAAGCGCTTCGGCATCCCAGAGGAGCTGTCGTGCGATGGGGGAACGAACCTCACCAGCCAGGAATCCAGGGGCTTCCTCGACACCTGGCGTGTGCGGCTGAGGGTCTCATCAGCACATTACCCCCAGTCTAACGGCCGCGCAGAGGCGGCAGTCAAGTGTGCCAAGAGGTTGCTACGCGGCAACACTGGCCGGAACGGCTCCCTGGACACCGACGCCGCTGCATGGGCCATCATGCAGTACCTCAACACCCCCCCGCAGGGCTCTGAAGCCTCCCCAGCCCAGCTGATCACAGGACGTCAGCTGCGGGACGCCATACCTGTGGACGCGTCGCTCTATGAGGTGAGCGAGCGATGGGCGTGGCTGCTGCGGGAGCTCGAACGGGCCATGGCCCGCTCTGGGGACAGTGCAGCTTCCCGGCATGACCAAATAGCCCACAACCTCGAGCCCCTCACGCCCGGCCTACGGACCCGCATCCTAAACCCCGGCAGTGGGCGCTGGGATCGCGCAGGCACTGTCCTGGAGACTACGGCACCCAGGCAGTACTTGGTGCGGCTGGACGGCAGTGGGCGCACCACCATCAGGAACCGGCGCCACCTGCGCCCTCTCACATGCGTTCAGGCGCACTACGACGGGACAACAGCGATGCCTGGCGCCACCCCGCCCAGCCAAGGAAGGCCTCAACGCCACAGACAGGCACCACGCCACCTGCTTGACTACGTGTTAGGTAACGCCACCCCTCAGGCAACACACTGAGTGCCACACATATCACAAAATTTGTTTGTATCCATCGTTCACTCTTTTTCAAATGTTTCTGTTTTTTCATTACACCGCCGACGGTGAGCTATTTGTGTAATTGGGGGGGAGTGTGGGGGTGTGTGGCAACCCTCATCTTCCCGCCACATCTCAGTGTCACCCGAGGCGGGCAGTTGTGACTCCGGCGAGGCAGTGACCAGTCGTCCTGTCAGCTCTCTGTAATTAGAGGTTAAGTCTCCAATAAACATCACGGCGCGCCCCCAGCCCTTCTGTGTTCCAACCCCACCATTAGAACCGGAACTGCAGGAGGTTCACGTTCTGGGTCAGGAACTGTCATCTTGGAGGAGAAGTGGGCAGTAAACACTTGAGCTTTACCGCGGTGACTTGTGACAACAGAGCCATCAGGTGCTGTCAGCGGTGGGATGCTGTCGTCACGAGAGAAGCCCTGTTGATGTTTTATGCTGCTTCACCAATCCTTAGTGCCCACTGACTGGCCTGTTAGCTTTCGCTTGAGGGGATCCCTCCAGTTGTTGATCCCCTCCTTCTGGAATCTTTTCATATTTCCACAGGCCAATTTGTGCTAGTGTTTATGTCTTCCTGTGAGGTGGGACTTATATCGCAGCCATGCCTTGCTCTTCTTGTCACACAAAACGTAAGTTAGTCAAAGCCTTCGTCAAAAAGACTGTAACTAATATGTTAGTCACTATTTCATGTATACGGTCTATCCTTACTGGTGTTTTATCAAAGATTTACTCCCTGTGAAATATTTGGAATACATCACTGATTCTGTACCAATACACTAATAATCATGATAGTATATTATATATCTTAAAACAACGGTTCTTTGCAAGCATTTATTCATATTGCGACGCTTGGTATTTTTATTCCAAAATATTGCCATATACGTACCACTTTTATTTGGTATTACGAACGGCTTATAACTTTCAGCTCAAAGGTAATGAGTTGAAAACTGATGCAGGTAAAATAAATATTTGGCGCAAATGTTATTTGGTTCGGTTAGACATGCTGCAGAGAAGATATCCTACTGAGAATAGAATATCAATATCCATCATCATTATCATATGCCGTTCAGTGTGCAGAGCAAGACATGAGATTATACTGCGAGTAAGATTTTTTTCTTATCTTAACTGATTCTTAAACTAAATATAGTTTAAGGAAGCGTGGCAAATATAATAAAAGTGTGAAGAGAAGGACATCATATCGCATCATATTTATCCATTTTTCGTTTGTTTGGGTTGAATACGAACTATTGTCGCGGCTCCCTGATGAAAGATCAACTACGGTGCATAAGATAGCATTATAGGACATCACCAGGGCTCATTGTGTTCCCTACAGGATCCTCGCAGCCTAAACAACAACAGCAACATACTAGAGCCGCGGCTAGCCAGAATCATGGCACTCAGACCTGGCTGTGATATGCTGCCGTCCCTCGCTTGATCCAGGTCGTTTCAGCCATAAGTAATTTAGGCCGTGACGTCCAAACTGGCAAACGGCCGAATAGTCTCACGGCCCAAACACCATACGGCATATTATAACAACTATAAATTGTATACGACCTAAATAACCAAACTTCATCAAATCACACTGCTGATCACACGGGTGCAGTCCATTTGTACACAAGTTGTTTCGTACGACAGTAGATTCGTACACCAAAAAGTTGTTTCATAGTCTATATGAAACCATAGCCGTTTTGTATACTCAGCTTAGAGTTGAACTTGACTACTATTTACAAAACGACACCAGGTATGTACGAAAAAAACTCAAAATCAGTGTACGGAACAATTAACAAAACCTGGGTACGAAACAACTTGTGTACGAAACTCCCTGTAACCATCACACTTCATCAAGATCATACTTTTACAGCTATTGCCTACATATTGTTTCGATAAATTAGACTTTGATGAATTAATTGTGTTGTAACGAAAGGCTGTGTGGTGTGATAGGTGATTGGAGTGTGACCTGTAGATGTGTTAAACCAGTGATGTGGTGTGTGATTCTCTTGTGTTCTCTCTTAGGTCTCGTGTGACCTGCATCACATCAAGTTTTACCCTTGCCGCGGAGCATATTAATGCGAATTTGGCTTTAGTCAGGTTAAAACCTAGTTAGGTTAGGTTGGGTTAGATGGTATTTTAGTAGATGGTAAATTATTACAAAGTACGTTAAAAGTACTATATTCCAATATATTTTGATGTGTTAAGAATGATGGTCTCATTAAAAATCGTCAGAAATGCCTCATTTTGCAGTTATCCCCTTAAGGTTAGGTTAGGTAACCAATGTCCAGGTTAGGTTAGTGAATTAGTGGAGGCGTGTTATGTCAGGTTACGTAACCAATATCCAGGTATTATATTAACTGGTTTCACTGTTGTAGTGATTTAATTAACTAGAAAACTCCCTAGAAATAGGTAGGTATCTGTAGACTTTATTGGTTATATATTTTGATGTATTTTTGGCTTTGTATCATCCCATAGTGTAATATCGTACATAGTTTACGTGATCTACATAATCGACTCCACATGCAAAACTCGTTTCCTTCCTTCCCCGCCCAAACCCCGCATTCCGATGGGTCCTCAGATTTGTTATGGACCGGGGATAACTACAAATTAGGCATTTCCAACAATTTTTAAGGTGACCAACCTTCTTACCACATCAAAATACATAGGGAAGAGCATTTATAATCTCGTACTCAATTATTGTTTGAACGTACCAATTTACCGTTCAGATTAGGTTAAATTAGTGAGTCAAAGGTGGGGTTTGGTTAGTGGATTTTCATATTTCCTATTCACTCCCCTTCCTATTAAAAACATTTTAGATCTCCGGAAGTAGTAATATACACAAGAAGCTCATGGAGAGAATTTTTCTCATAATCCATTAAGGTGTCCATAAATCATACTCTATAATTGTGTAGAGAATTCTGGTCCTCGTGTAAAATTTTACCGGGCTTATAACTTAACCGAGCCTCGATGGTGGGCTTCACCCCCCCATTATCCCATTGTGGTTTTTTTCATATCCGACGGTTGTTATAGGGGTTATAAATACAGGTACAATTCTAGAGTTCTTTCCCACCCTTATTAGTGGGGGGTTTTCCGGTAAATTTCTAGAGTTTGCCCATACTCTCCCCCTTCCCCCAAACAAGTGTGGGGCACCTGTGGGAATGCGGGGTTTTCATGTGGAAAACAATAACTGCGTTTAAATACATATTTTTGGAGTTATTTAGGTGAGTAAGTATTCCCTATATCTAGGATAATTTACCTAGATCTAGGGAAATTTACCTAACTAAACTATCCCTAGCCTAGCTAATAACCTACCCTTATTTAACCTAACCTCCTAAAATAAACAAATTTAACATGATCTCCTAAACCATTAGGAGATCAGGTTAAATTTGCTAAAACCCATCATTTACCGTAAAACCCCCACCAATAAGGGTGGGAAAGAACTCTAGAATTTTACCTGTATGTCAAACCCCTATAACAACCGTCGGATATGAAAAATAACACATGGGGATATTGGGGGGGTAAAGCCCACCATTGAGGCTCGGATAAGTTATCAAGGCCCTGTAAAATTTTCCACTCGGACCAGAATTTTCTACACAATTATAGAGTATGATTTATGGATACCTTAATGGGTTATGAGAAACATTCTCTCCATGAGTTTCCGTTGTAAATTACTACTTTCGGAGATCTAAAAAAAATTAATAGGAAGGGGAGTGAATAGGAAATATGAAAATCCACTCACCTAACCCCACCTTTTGACTCAGAAACCTAACCTAATCTGACCGGTAAATTGGTACGTTCAAAAATAATTGAGTACGAGATTATAAATGCTCTTCCCTATGTATTTTGATGTGGTAAAAATGTTGGTCACATTAAAAATTGTTGGAAATGCCTAATTTTGCAGTTATCCCCCTCCTTAACAAACCTGAGGACCCATCGGAAACGCGGGGTTTTGGGCGGGGAAGGAGGAAATGAGTTTCGTATGTGGAGTAGATTATGTAGATGACATAACTAGATCCGATATACACTATGGGATGATACAAAGCCGAAAATACATAACAATATATAACCAATAAAGTCTACGGATACCTGCCTATTTCTAGGGAATTTTATGGTTAATTAAATCATTACAACGGTAAAACCAGTAAATACAATACCTGGATATTGGTTACGTAACCTGACATAACTCGCCCCCACTAGTTCACTAACTTAACCTGGACATTGGTTACCTAACCAAACCTTAAGGTAGCGGTTGGCAACCTGCGACTCTTGCAAGAGACCTGTGCGGCTCCTGCCACCAACTTTAAAATGTTCAAATTATCATAAAAAAAAATAAGAGACAAAATACTGGCATATATAGGTAGCTGCAGTACAATAGTGTATGTGACCTATGTCCTAGGTCTCTAGGAAAATATTGTGATGAGTTCTTGTAGCTACCTATTATTATTATTATTATTATAATCAAAATGTATTTGGTTATCTTGTCTGTAGGTATATTTAACTCCCATATGGTATTATGGAGGAGGAACATTTAATTGTTTCGTAATTTTCATTCATAACTTACACTGCGGCTCCATCAGCAATGCTTTTCTGCCAAGTTTGAGGAAACTGGCTCTTCTCGAATTCTGGGTTGCCGACCTCTGTCTTGAAACAATACTGCAGAAGAAACAGTGCAGTCTGTTCATGCGTGCGGCGAAGACATTGAGATCTTGGAAAGTTGTACATACCTTGGTAGCGCAGTCCATAATGACGGCGCGTCACGTCAAGAAGTCTTACGGCGGATTGGCATAGCCCACGGTGCTATGGACTCGCTCAGCAGGAGTATTTGGCGTTGTCGGTACCTATGCAGGAGGACATAGATCCAGATCTTCAAGTCGCTTGTGATCTCTGTCTTACTGTATGGTTGTGAGACATGGACACTAAATAGCGACTTGAAGAGACAAATCGATGCCTTTGGTAATAAGTGTCTTGGCAGAATCATGGGGTATCGCTGGGATGATTACGTGTCAAATCAGCGATTCCACCATAAGACTGAATCGAGGCCTATTACCTGCATAGTCCGTCAGCGCCAAGTTCGGCTACATGGGCATGTGGCACGCTACCCTGAAACCGATCCTTCTCATCGGGTTGTATCTGTAAGAGACAATCCGGCGTGGAGGAGGCCAAGGGGGCGCACACAAGGCTCGTGGCTGGGGCAAGTTGATACTTCCTGTCGAGAGTTCCTTGGTATGGGAAAGGAGCCTGCATGAGGACTCGCATGTGGTGACCCCCGGGAGCGGCGTCGTAGAGTGGGCGAGGCGACGCGCCCCCCGGCGTGTGCTCCCAATGATTGATTGATTGACCTCTGCCTTAAGGGGATAACTGCAAAATGAGGCATTTCTGACGACTTTTTATGTGACCATCATTCTTAACACATAAAAATATATTGGTAAATAATACTTGTAACGTTATTTCTACTAAATTACTGGTTGAAAGTACCAAACTAACATCTAACCTAACCCCACGTTTTAACCTGACTAAAACCAAATTTGCATTAATAAATGCTCCGCGGGCAAGGGAAAATTTGAGGCGATGCAGGTCACTAGAGAAAGAAGAGTGAGGCGCTGGTAAACACTTTTCTCTCTTGTCACTTGTCATATCTCTAAAATTACTGATTTGCGACAAAAGCTCATTGGGAGAGTTTTTCTTTGAAACCAATAATGAAAACATAAACCATACTTTCAATTGTGTTCAATTGTGTAGGGAATCCTGGTCCTATTGTAAAATAATACCCAATGCCCATGCTAGGTTAGTGAGTTAAGATTGGTTTTATCGCCCCTGCTATATCTCTTTTACTACTATATGAAGGACTAATCTATTGTCATATATGTCTTCTACTAACCTTCAAACCTCTTGGCAAACTGTTACTTTAGTCAAAACTATAGACAAAAGCTTATATGAATAAATATGACACTCCCCCGCCGCCATTCACGCAGTCCAGCACCTCCCCTTTCCCAGGCCCGCCAGGCCGCCACCCACGGCGTGCTCACTTGCAACCCCCTCAGGTTAGGTTAGGCCATGGGTGGGTTAGTTTTGTTTTGTTCGTGAACTATACTTTTCTGGTAGATTTTGATGTATTTAGGAACAATTATTATTTTTTTTAAATCATTAGTTTTTCAGAGGTGATGTCAGAGGGGTAAAAAAAAATAGTGATTGCCAAGAAAAACAAACATCAGATTCATTCAAAAGGCATAAAAATCTATCTGAAAAATATAATTTTATCTGAAAAAGGGAGGCTTGATATAAAACAAAGCTTTACCGGTTAGTGAACAAATAGGGGTGTCTGGGTATATATATATATATATATATATATATATATATATATATATATATATATATATATATATATATATATATATATATATATATATATTATATATATATATATATATATATATATATATAATATATATATATATATATATATATATATATATATATATATATATATATATATATATATATATATATATATTATATATATATATATTATATATAATATATATACTATATATATATATATATATATATATATATATATATATATATATATATAATATATATATATATAATATATATATATTTATATATATATATAATATATTATATAATATATCTATATATATATATATAATATATATATATATATCTATATATTATATATATATATATATATATATATATATAACATATATATATACACAAACCTCGTTTTCCCGGACTAATAGGGGGAGCGCTGGTCCGGGCACCGCAAAAATCCGGGAATCGCAACAGTCCGTGGCCATTACCCACCCCCGGACGTTTATCCTACTCTAGTATTTACTGTCCAGCAACCGCCAATATCAACTACCCCGCCGCGGACTTTTACGTCCGCTGAGCATGCTGCCACCTGGCGGGAGGCAGCAGAAAGTGTTCAATAGTCTCAGAGACGTTCCTGTACCTGGGGCAGTGGGGACAGGGGACTGATGGAGGCGGTGCAGGTGAACCGTGAGTGCCGTGTGCCCAAATGTAAACAATACGATAGCTGAGCATGCTGCCTGCTGGCGGGAGGCGCGGACACTGACCAGTGGTGATAGGAGACGCTCGAACCGCCGAAAAACTTTGTCAATTTACGGACAGGACCAGGCATTTCAACGGAAAAAAAAAAAAAAAAAAAAAAAAATGTCCGCGACGCTCGACATATCCCCGGACCTCGGATTTTGTCCGGGAAATCCAATATCCGGAAATGGAGGTCCGGGAAATCTAGGTTTGTGTGTATATATATAAATATATATATTTATATTATATATAATATATATATATATATATATATATATTATATACATATATATATATATATATATATATATATATTATATATATATATATATATATATTATATATATATATATATATATATATAATATTATATATATATATATATATATATATATATATATATATATATATATATATATATATATATATATATATATATATATATATATATATATATATATATATATATATATATATATATATATATATATATATATATATATATATATATATATATATATATATATATATATATATATATATATATATATATATATATATATATTATATATATATATATATATATAATATATATATATATATATATATATATATATATATATATATATATATATATATATGTATATATTATATATATATATATATATATATGCACAAAGCATGTCATTTTTTTTGGTATACTTTATTGTATACGGTTGGCAGTGAAAGCCCAGTTCTGCTTCATAATAACCCATATTTTTATTACACAGAACTGGGCTTTCACTACCAACCTTAATAACACAATTTGTGTAGAGTTTCTTCTGCACCATTTATGTAGTGAAGATACCATTCATTTGTGGACACTAACAAATATAACCTATTTGGTAAATATTTCACAGGATTGACGGCCGCCAACTAGCTGGAGCAGCGGGGCCGCATATTACCCAAGTCTGGAAAGGGTCGCCTTGCCGGGTGAAGACACTTGGCTGTCCCTCTGAAGCTAACCATCGGATTTTCTCGAAGAGACCCCCATTGTGATTCCCACACAAAGTTATCATGATATTGGTAAGGAAAGCTAACCGTGACCTAACGTAGCCTTCCTTGACGTGTTCAAAATTAAAGTAGGCGACCCTTTTGTGTAGGCTTACAGAACCATCCGCGTGGCCCAGTTCTGACTAATATTAATTGTCGTTTTGTTTTGTTCTAGGTTAAGGTTAGGTAAGTAAGATAATTTAGCTGAATATCTACTAGAATGTTCTATTGCGAATTTATATATATATATTATATATATATATATATATATATATTATATATATATATATATATATATATATATATATATAATATATATATATATATATATATATATATATATATATATATATATATATATAGATATATATATATATATATATATATATAATATATATATATATATATATATCATATATATATATATATATATATATATATATTATATATATATATATATATATATATATATATATATATATATATATATATATATATATATATAAATATATATATTTTTTTTTTTAATCCTTCCACAGGTCAAAGGTTAGGTTTGGTATCCTTGGAGTTAACCAAACTTTTAATATAAGGGGAGGCTGTGGCCCCTCCTGGATTTTTGCTGAAGGGTCATTAACTCATCCTAACCTCCTGACTTGGGTTTTTCAATAAAAAAAAACACGAATCTGCATCAATAATGGTATAGAGTAGACCCTTAACTACTTAGACAAAGATAGAATAGAAGTGATATCGAAATAATGCATGTGATTCAGGACAAACTCTAAACTTACCGTTAAGGTAATGCTGCTGTCACACAGGGCCGGGTGAGCTGGGCGGCCCCTTCCCGTCTATTAGAAAACCAACAGAGTGAACACGGCGAAGAATCAGCAAATAATGTCAACAGCCGCAATGTTTTTTATTTGTCACCGGGTCCATACCGTTCTATACCGTGTCTATACCGTGTCATCACCGGCCTGGTACCGGGCTCACCGTCCCGCGAACGGGCGCGAAACGGGTGTGCCGTCCTCGTACCGGGCTCTCACCGTTCGCCACCGCTTTTACTCGCCTTCTAGAGTTTTGAGCATACTCAAAACTCCTGCCAGACGCAGATTGGCGGCAAAGTCCCCTGAACGTGTTCAATGGACGGGAAATGGCCCACCGTGTGTCCTCAACGTGTGCCGCCGTCTGCCCCTAATTTTTCACACGGTTGCGAACGCTGAGCCCACACGGCTCTGTGTGACAGCAGCATAAGCTTAGAATACATGGCTATTGTGGAGTTTAGCTCCAACATTCATTTGCAATTGCATACTGTTTGGTGACTGGCATGTCAGTGGGCTTGTTTTCCCCTATGTGTGGGCCACACCCTCAATCTGCTCTGTGACATAATGCTAAGCTCAACATTTTTTATTATTAATGTATACATGTCATTCCGGTGGGCACAAGACAGCCGTGTGATGGGACGCTAAATTGGGCAACACAAACACAGTGTTCATGTTCTTCATGGAGAAACTAGGCTTGACAGACAATTGAAGCCTTACAACATTTTGGAAATCAATGCTCTTTACAACATCTACAACATGAACATCAGGCTGAGGAGACCAGACAAGATTGATCTGAGGGAACAACAATAAACAGGTATGGTCTAATTTAATTATGTTGATATAGGTTCAACCCCTACAGGACAGTGTTATTTAGTGTTTTAGCTATTCCTTAGTGCCTTTCTTTACTGCCTCACTGCACTCTCAACATTTAGCTGAAGCTACATCCCTTCCTTGTTGTGTTATCTCTATTATCTACCCTTCCATGCTACCTTGTTTGCACAGGGTCCTCTTCCATTACCATCTGTTTATTAGATATTATTTAACATTGCTTCTACCTCTCAGCTCTCAAACTATACATTGCCTTGCAAATTAAGTATTTCACTTGCATCCAAATACAATCAGCATATTTTGGCCCACATTTACTTTCAGGTTTCTTTCTCACATAAACTATTGAAATAATTAACTAGATATTATATATTTTTTGTCATTCTCTGCAAACAGTACAATGTTATTCACAAGTGGTAGGCTATAGCGGCTTCTAGTTTGTCTTATGTATACCTATTCTGCACTATCATTTCCTACCTTGTGTGCATAGCCTAACTTACACAACCTGTTTGTACAGCCGTGTTATAATAGTAATGTTGTATGTACAAACAGATTGTGTAAGGTAGGCTATGCACATAAGGTAGGAAATTATTGTATGGAGCACATCACTGCATGTAATATGCTACCATATTAGCTACTGGCATTCTTGTAAGCAATAATAAATAGACTTAGCATGGCATCTAGGCCAGTCACGTGGTATGTGGAATTAGCCATCATATTCCCACTTGCCACTACATTATTTTATTGTGTCTGGCTTGCTTCTTTCCAGTGAATATCTTGTTCATCTTTTCCAGTTTTCTAACAAAATTTTCTTAGGTTGAAATTGTCAAGATGTTAGGTTTTTTAATGCTAAACTATCCACCATTTTTCATGTTTTTTGTCTTTCTTAAACATTGCATAGGAATCCAAAAACCTTTCATCAGATGTCACCTTTGAAAATATTTATTGCATTTAATGTACTCCTTTTCATACTTTAATACGTTTGACTAAAAAGAACTTCAATTATATATATCTTTCTCTACAAGGTGTTGCACAAATTTCACTTATAAGAACACTGTTTGCAGTATATTTTGATACCCGTATGATGGATATGTACACAATAGTTTCTACTTTTACTGCATACAAAATTATAGCCAGGCCCAATCCTTTCCAATAACATTTTCCCATAAATAATCACTTAATCAGTCACAGGCTATTGCAATAATGCATAGGGTTAGGTTGGCCAACTGTCGCGTTTTCCCAATTTAGATGATGATTGTCTTATTTATCATATGCATGAAAAAAAAGTCAATTATATATATATATGAAAAAATTCAATGGTTCAATTTTCATAGTATTGGTGTTAAGATATTTAAAAATTAATAACGTGATGTGTTCAGTTTGCAAAGATAAGTATCGGAAATATATTTCTATCCCCCTGATCTTTTAACGTTGAAGGAAAAATCGCGAACTAAGTAGATTGTCATTCATTCCTACCCTGTAAGCATGTACACATTAATCTATCATTCAAATTTTTTCTAATCAAGATGTGTCTGCTTAAATAAAAATGTATGTCTATTATCATGTATTATATCCTTAATAACTTAATCCTGTTATTTTTCCTTTAATGCATATTTTTCGCCTTAAAGACAAGTAAGACTATGTTAACATGAATCCTGGTTTATTAAGATCCCTGCTTTAATTTTGAGAAATACTTATACTTCCTTTGGCAGGAACTTCCACATTTATTTGGGCATCGGAGAGGCTGTTTGTGTACATGTCCCTCTTGCAGCAGCAACCTCACCTACAGGAATGCAAATTTCTGTTCTTTACGGATCTTTTAAGAGGAGGAATTCATAATATCATAATTTTCGATAGAAAGCTATTCCAACTTGCCATACAAAAATATGATATCGTGAATTCTTACTTTACAAATCCATAAAGGACAGATAATTATAATTGCATTACTGGAGGTGCAGAGGTGCAGTTTTTGCACCTTACGGAGGGATGCATAATTGCACACTATATGTACAATAAGGTGTAATTTTGCACCCCTCCAGAAGGTACAATAACTGCAGCTTTGAGCGTGGGTGCAGCTTTTGGACTTTTAAATGTGGGACTAAATGTTGCACCTTTAAATGTGCAAAGTTGCACCATTAAAGGTGCATTTGTTGCACCCATATGGGTGCAAAAGTGCATCCCTCCAAAAGGTCCAAAAGTTTCACCCATAAAGGTGCAAAACCAACAACACTAAAGGTGCATTTGTTGCACCCATATGGGTGCAAAATTGCACCCAAAGTTCCAATTCCAACAAGTGCAAAAAGTTCCACCTTACTGTTAAGGTGCAACTTTGCACCCTTAAAGGTGCGAAATATGTTACATAATTTTGCACTTTTTAAAGATGTAAGGATGCACCACTAAAGGTGCATTTGCTGCACCTATATGGGTGCAAAAGTGCACCCCTCCAAAGGTGCAAAAGTTGCACCTATAAAGGTGCAAAACCTGCAGCCCTAAAGGTGCATTATTTGCCCACCTTAGTCCAATTTACTAATGTGGGTACTCAAAACAGGGAACTTGACGAACTGGTTAGTCATTTTGTTTTCACTAAGACCATACTCAGATTTACTAGGTAGTTACTCAAAAAATTACTAGTCATTGTTACTCAGCGTGACTAACTTGGTCACGCGTTTTAGACCCCACGGCTGGGGTATGCTAAGTTAGTCACCATGACTAACTTTTGTTTTGTGTGTCAAACTGCCTCTGGACAAGGTACTGGTTGAGATCACCCACAATGATGAGATGCTTACAGAAGTGCTGGAGGAGTAGGGCATCTAAGTTGGTGGTCAGGTAGTGCAGGGGCTCACCACCTTGGCACTGTGGACGGTAACACACGCACAGCTGAATGGAGTCTTGAGTGTGTGTCCACAATTTGAAGAACATCATCTCCATGTGAGCAGAAAGGTCGACGGGGAGAGCTTGTACAGGGAGGTTGTTGCGGAAGCACACATCCACTCCCCCAAAGTTACCTTGGTCTCTGTCACGCCGTAATAAACTGGAGTAGCCACCTACCTGCCCAAAGTTGTCTGCCACTAAGGAGTTGAGGAAGGTCTCAGCAGTGGCAATGATGTCAGGACTGTGTGGCAAAACTTGGCTGTACGTTAGGTCACCGACGTTAGTCTGGAAACCTCTAACGTTAGCTGAGATGATGGTAAGATTACCAAGAGCTTGCCTGCGGGACGGCGTAGCTCCGGGGTGAGTAGTGATGTTGGCTGTCATTGTGAGGGGGCGGGAAGGCTTGAGGTGGTGCCCAGCCTCCTACATGTCATGGGTCAGAAGTGGGGGCAGGAAACGCAAAGCTCTTGTTAAGAGAGTGAAGTAGCCAAGCGTTATTTCTTGCCTGTTCCGCAGACAGCTGTTTGAAAAATGTATCCTGCCTTTCTTGATCGAGGCGCGTGCGGCACTCCTGGATGGTGTGACCGTGGCTCTGGCAGTAGTCGCACTTCAACTTCCTGAAGCAATCGGGCTCTGTGTGCCACTTATTTTGCAGTAATGGCAGTAGCTTCGAGTCGGTACCCGGGCTATTGGAGCAGACCAGTCGGAAGCGTGCCGCCTTGCAGTTGTGGGGCGTCGGGAGGGACTGGGAGCAGGGCGCGCTTGTCGTCTGGAATTAAAATTATCTGCTTGATTATTTTGGTTGGATACTTGTGAAGTGCGCGTATCCCGCCGCTCGGGTCGCGGGGCAGGTGAGGCGCGAGAAGCCAGGCGCTCAGGACTTGTGGCAGTGGAGGCACTGATAACCCGACGCTCCGTACTCACGGCAGGGAGGGTGCGGGTAGCGCGGCGCTCGGGACATTTGATAGGTGAGGTGCTGGTGTTGTGGGGCTCGGGCCTCGCGGCAGGTGTATGCGTGTTTTCTTGATGAACGTTCACACCACGTTTGTGTTGTATGGTAACAACTTTAAGTGGGAGTGGCCTATCAGACATCCACCAGGCCTGTGAAGTTTGATTTGTGGCAGTGTGTTTTTGCCACTGACGGTCAATCCATTCAGGCTTAGGACTTGTGGCTATGGTTCTGGTGTCTAGCTCTTCAAGGCTGGACTTGATTACTGCTATGTTGTCAATAAAGTCCAGGATGGTTACTACAGCGTCTCTCTGCTGGGAGATACGCTGGGATGTCGTATCAAAAAAGTCGTGGATACTGTTTTTTCTTCGTAGCTCTCCTCTTAACTCCCTGATGATGTTG